>KZ111140.1:1657576-1672273 GCA_002077045.2 Rachicladosporium sp. CCFEE 5018
CACGATCGCGTGTCCGACTTCGTGATCGACTACTATTCTTGCGATCGCGGTCACTGCTTATCCCAGGGATCCACATACTGGGACTTGCGACCTCGCGGACTACGTGTCCGATCGTGACTGCCGCTTCCTTACCGCGCTCCATGATCGTCGGTCGCGGGCTAGATGTAGGTCGCTTGCTGCCTCGGCGGACGATACTGGGCCGGCCATCGACATGTCGATACAGCGGATTGCGGAAGTATGCCAGCGTGGGACCTCGGGAATCCACACTTCCTTCGTCGTCTGAGTCCGCCCGCCGCACTGCAAGCTTTGATGATGCGCTACCCGGCCGATCGGCGTCACTCACGCGTTGCATCTCCTCCCGCTCAGCCTCCTTCCTAAGACGTTCCGACACACCTTCGTACCACGCCACCATGTGCTTATCCGGCTCTAGAGGAAAGCAAGCTCTGGGCAGAATCTTGGGAAACATTTCGCGAGTGACGGGATCCTTGACGTCGTACTTCCTGACTGCTTCCATCAAGAACGCAGAGTGCTCGTCGGGGCCAAGCAGCGTTTGGATCGTTTCAAACATGATCCAGCCTTCGGTCTTCAGGGCTGGCACAGTGGGCTCCGTGAAAGCTGTAGAATGCGACAAAGGCTGCAAAGAGTGCAGACAGCCTAGCGATTTGTAGATGAAGCCAATCGATACACCTGGAGTACCGAGGAAGAGTTGGTCATAGTTGCCACCAACATCGCGATAGAAGCTCGCGAGCTGATTTGGGGTCAAGTCAGGATTGTCAGATCGCTCAAATTGCTCATTCTGTGGATTGAATCGTCAGCTGATCTGTCTATACACACGGCTCGACCCTGCGGAGCAGATCTATCCCGACTCACTATAACGTTCTTCAGCCCGCGTAACAGCGCCTTCAGCTTATCCGTTGCTGTCTTGTCGGGCTTGAACAGGTATTGCCAATACTCCATCGCCTCGCGTTCCTCCGCCGACACCTCTTGCTCCATGTTTTGCATTCTCAATGGCGCTTTGGCGTCGCGTTGGCCGGCTGGAGTCGCGTCCATCGTTGCGGTCCCCTGTTGAGTTGATTGTGCTCACGTGGTAGCGGCAAATTGTGTAGTAGCGATCATTGCAAACAATCGTGCATGCGGTCTCTGGGACATATCATCTGCGGCGTCAGCGCTCTATACAGGTAGATGAGCTTAAGGTTAGCCAAATGTCGAGAACGATTCAGCCCTACCATGTCGTGCAGGTGAAGCCCGGGGTTGCACGAGCTGAGCTCCGACCTCATCCGTCCCACGTTCATATCAGGCGTCCTCTGGTGTCTAAGTAGAGATGTATCTTTCCCACAAAGAGGCACGCACTGAGTACTTGCGAGATACATTGGTGAGTAAAGTTCACGCAAGAGCAACGACGGATTTGACTGCCTCCTGCATTCTGTACGGCTGCTACCATGGCGATCTAGAGGCTATCAACTTCCTTGACCACCATGAAGCCCACCAAGGGCTCAGATCAAGCGCTACCTCTTCGCCGAGCGCGAGCCTTGCTCCTGCCTGCATGTGCGCTGGTGTATAATAATGTGTTCCCGCTCGCAGATAGCGAGACGAAGTATCTCGCATTGCCGCTCATATATAGCGAGACGACAGTCGTTCTATTGTTCGCCAATGAACAGCCGGACGCGCAAGGATTGGAGCTTCTCTTGAATCGAATACTTGCATTCTAAATCGGCAGCTCTTACGGCCACGGCTAATTGCACCACACTGCCATTGAGCGTCAGTACGAGCAAAGACCATCTCTAGCACATGACAATGCGACGAAGACACACTGCTCAACAGGCAGCCTGCTACCGTGAATAGACACGCGGCAGGGAGCTCACAGCCTCTCGCGCGCTGTAGCGATTGTAGCTGCGAGTACGGGTGGACGTGGTGAAAGATCCCGAGCTCGCACTTGTACGTGCTGATTGACCTAGACGTGCCGCCTAGGTAGCTCAACGCATCGCTGCGAGAGACGATCGGCAAGGGTTTCATCTTCGACGGCAATCGTCCGGCGACAGCAGGCAGGCTGCGAAGTCTGGGCTCATCACGCTTAACGGCAATAGTTAGAGGGTAAACCGGCGACGCGTTCCCGCGCGCACATATAGAGATGGTGTTGTAATCATAGCCGCTCTTTCATGTCGAGACGAGAAACGACATCTCTTCGCTCGCACACTACGAGACGCATAGCGTTCACTACCTCTAGTCGAGCCCGACCGTGCGGTCGAGAAATGTTAGCAAGCTTCCCACCAAGCTCTAGGAGAACCAGCGGTATCCCTTCAAGTGCGACGAGAAGCGGACGTCAGAGGTAATCAAGGAGACTGCAGCTTCCCGAGTAGGTCTCTATGCAGTGTTGTAAGCCTGTCTCTGGTCATAGCGAAACAAAGCATGAGTACATGACAGGCCTATGGTCTACGGCAGTGATGCTTGAAGCCGGCATCCATCTCGGTGTTGACCTGCATCTCCAAGGCCTTGTTTCTGCTCTGGCTGCGGAAGAATGTGGACGAGTAATGCAGGCAGTTGTCCACACCTTCAGAGTGAGTTTACGCTCGTGTGTAGCGAGACGGCGTGGACCGACTTTACGCTTGTTGGCGAACAGACGTAATGCGACTCCTTACTCGCTAATATACAGCGACACAACTAGGATGTTGCGGTGCAATATACGACAAGCTCGCTCAATCTCGTCCCGCGCAGGCAAGGTCGCGGTCAGGTGTCGTATGCTCCATCACCAGAGCCTCAGCATGCGTCTACCTGCAGACGCAGGACGAGGAGACGCGAGCGTTTGCAGCATACATTATCTCCTTTGGAGCAAAGGGCTACTTGCCAGGGCCGGTCTATCAGGTCGCAATCTTTAGGGGTCCTGGCATTGAGGTCTGGTGGCCTTAGGCATGTCCGAAGGTGAGAGCATCCTCGCGAGAGCTGGAACGCATGGAGAGCTCATTGCGCCTTTTTCTCCCGCCCCAACTCTCTCTTCGTTCTCCTGCCCTCCAACTCACCTCTCACCAACGCGGCCAGACCCAAGCTTGCCTCAATCAGCGCCAGCACGTGTCCCGCCCACCACACATGCTGCACCCCAAATACACAGCTCTCATAGTCGAATTTCCACTTCTCTTCTCCCGCATCGAACCACGCACTCAGCAACCCTGCATTCCCTAGAAATTCACCCATCATACTTCGTACTGTAATCTCGCGGATACCATTGCTGCGGTCCCAGTCAATAGGACTGTGCTGGAGGTGCGTGTTGTTGGGCCGGAGCGAGAGGCGTGGGCGGAAGTAGGGCTCGGTGCTCCAGTCCGACGTTTCCGGGTGTGAGTAGTGGAAGGTGTCGCAGCCTTCGTGGTCGTGGCCGTCGAGTATTAGGGCTGAAGATCCTGCTGAGGTGAGGCCCTTGATGAGTGCTTGGCTGGTAGAGGGCGAGAGGAGGTTCTGTTCGCGGATGCCGCCGCCTTCTGCTGCGGAGAAGTGATCTGTGAAGGGCTTGTCGGTGCAGTGGGAGGAGGGTTTGTGAAGAGGAATATGCGTCAAGAGGATGGTACCGGTGTTGGGTGGCGGCTTCGTAAGCGAGGAAACGGGTAGACTGGAGGAGAGAAAGTCCCAAGTGTCCTTCTGGAGCTCTGTGTGCAGTGCCGGCGAGTCCAAGTTCATCGAGTTGAGCACCACCAGTCGTAGCTCCGGAGTCGATAAGGCCTCCAACGGCGATCGGACAGTGGTCGAAGTCGTCTCATTACTCCCACCCTTCTCAGACAACCTAAACCTCACCTCCCAGTTCACCTCCCCAAAGCCCTCCTCCCACCTCTTCAACCTCGCCTCATCCAGATCCCCAGCGTACCCAACATCATGATTGCCCGCCACAGATATGATCCTCCTTTCCCAGCCCTCAAACCCCTCCTCCACGCCGCCCTTCCCTATCAACTCTGTGCTAACCATCTCACTACCCCTGAACACAGTCCCCCAGAACCTCTGCCTCCGCTTCTCAAACTCGACATCGTCGATCCACTGACTACCCAACAAATCCCCCAGCACAACAGTATGCGTAGGTCCAGTCCACCAGCTTATCATCCAATGAATGTGCGCTAGAAATCGATCATTCCCCCAGAGATCCAACTGCTTTCTCCACCTCCTCCCTAGCCTACCTGCCACACCTCTCGCTCCCTGCTCTCGCCATACCTTTCCCAGCTCATAGTCAGGCACACTACTCCCTCCCTCCAGCTGCGGGTCTGCCAGACATAGCAGTCTGAACGGCGCTGTTTCTGCTGCGCGACCTGGTTGCTCGGAGCCGGGAAGATGGCAGGCTAGTTCGGAGGGGACGGCTGGGGGAAAGGAGCAGCCGTAGAGGAAAGGGTAGGTGTAGATCCAGGTTAGGCCTATGAGGGTTGGGGGGAGGAGGAAGCGGAAGAGTTGCCAGAGGAGGGGGGCGAGGCGCATTGGGGAGGTAGGAGAGGATGATGGGAGAAGAGGAGAGGATTAGGAGAGGGTTTCAGCAGATGTAAGTCTAGTTAGATAGGTTGTAGGTCAAAAGGAGGGAATGTCAGCTTCGGGCATGATTCGGTCATGGTCAGATAAAGTCGGTTGTGCATAGCGAAGACGCGAAAGCGAAGGATGGTAGGATGATAGGCTCATTTCTGTACACTGCATACGGCCATACTGCGATCTCGCGACCACAGCCTATATGCTTGCGTCCCCGACTCCAGTCCCTACTTAACAGCTCTCCCCTCCACAACCATCTACCAATACTGCGCCTTCACGAAATCCGCCATCGTCTTCGGCTCGCCCTCATATTTATGCGCGCCATCCGTACTTTCATGAATATCATGCCCATGTCCGTGATCTCCATGGCCATGCGCATCTTCCGTCGGACCAACATACTCCATCTTATACACACTGCCACACTCCGGGCACCGCTCCACGGGCCTGTCCCTTGACGTCGTCAACCAGATCACCACATGCGTGTCCACCGGGTAGCCAGTGCAGCCGAGATACTGCTCGTCGCCGTAGGACTTGACCGTGATGGGGGCTTCGAGCGTGCCCTTTCTCGAGGCGTCCAAGGGGCGCATGTCGAAGATGTCCACGCCTTGCATCTTACCGAGAATTTCGAGACGCTCGAGGCCGGTGGCTTGTTCGAGATCGGTGGGGATGACACCGGGAGGGGCGCCAGGGGGGAGGAGATCGTGTTCGGACTCGATTTCTGGGAACTGTATTAGCTTCGGCGAGCATGCCTGGTGTACGAAGTGTAACACATACCCTCGAATTTCTTCACGTGTTTGCTGGGCTCGCCAGATGCTGGCGTGCTGTGTTTTGCATCGACTGCATAGAGTGTGGTCAGCCTCTCGCGTTAATGCTGGCCCAATTGTGCACCCCTAGCCGTCCTCTCCACCCCGATACACCTCCACCTTGGCCAGATCGCCATCGCATCCCCTCTCCCAGGTCGCTCCCATGTATTCGCCCCTCCGACACCCTCATTGGCCGGCACATCACTCCAGGGAAGATACTCACATCTCCTCACACTGCTCACAAAGCTTCGCACAGGCGCAACGGGGCGGACAGCAATGCTGCTCCGCGCAACAGCGGTGACAGCACGGCGGGCGAACATATCGGCGGTGGGTGTGGTGGTGTATGTACTGGATAGCAGACGTGACTCTGTACAGCCGAGAGGTTGTGCATTGGGGGAGCTTGCACGGGAAGAGCCGGGACCTGGATCGGCGCCTGACCTCTTGCCTGAGGCGCGTGACCTTCAGCTGTAGAGAAACCCTCTGGACACACTGGCAACAACGCGAAAGATTGCCAGTGCAATACGCTGGCGATCAATATGATACAGTACATTTCCCTCTGCAGCTCTAAAGCTACAATGCCCCACATCAATAGATACTCACGCCCCAACGCCATCGCTGAACCCCAAGACGCACTCCTCTACCCGACTATTCCACCGTCATTCCGACTGCGCCCCACGGCTAATACACCCTGACCACTAGGCGCCATAGTGTATCATCGGCCAGGTCGCCCCCTCTCCGCTAGTCCCTGAGGTAGGCATCTGCATCTCTCCAAACGCGTACCCCTGCCCTCCAATGCCAGCTGCAACTCCATTACTCAATCCTCCAAAGCCATTCGCTTCACCGTTCTGAACCTGCTGCCCCGAGCTGTCAGGCGCCATGTTCCCGACCAGATTCTCTGCAAAGGTGCGCCAGGCCATTTGTCCGGAAAGCTGCGCCGTGCTACCGCTTGAGTGCGGTGAATGGATGGGGTACGTTGGGTTGTAGGATGGGTATTGCGGCTGCTGTTGTTGTTGTTGCTGCTGCTGCTGCTGTTGTTGTTGCTGGGCGAGAGCAGCTTGTGCGGCGAGATGAGGCTGTAGCACAGGCTTGGAGTCCTGTGGTGTGTAAGGTGTGGGCGTGGAGTAGTGAGAGGTGTATGAGGGCAGCGAGGCAGATTGATTGTAGTTGTGGTAGGTCGGGGTTGTGGACTCTTGTGGCAACAGTGGTGGAGGTTGTGGAGCATAGCCGTTGCTTTGATGGGCGTGCGATGATGCGGGTTGGCCGTTCGCAGGCGGATCGTATGCGCCGTCGTACGGCTGACCCATGTGAGAGGGTTGTGGGGCGGGAGCGGGTCTGAATCGCTCGAGCTGTTGGTGCTGTTGTGATGGAGACAGCTCGTGGCGACTTGCGCCCTCATTCGCGGATGCGACAGCTGCCATGGCGGTCTTGGCCACGAGGTGCCGTTGGATCTTGCTCAGGCTCTCTTCGACAATCTTGCCAATGGCGTTTTGCAGCTTTGGCCCGGTGCCGAGTAGTTGACCTAGCTCACCAAGAACGCTCATCCAGCCTTGCATATCTTGCCGCAGGCTGGTCAGGTTTGCGTTGGTCAAGGTATCTCGACGCTCAGTGTAAGCGAAAAGCGTCGTGAAGATCGCAGCAATGTTGTCCATATTGGAGTACATCGTCTGATCCAGACTCTTGAGCATTCGAAGCTGCTTCGCCACAGATAGCAATCTCGCGCTTGCCTCGAGGCAGGCATCGAGGTTATCACTCATAGCCTGTGGGCTCGGGCTGCGACACAGCGCTGGGTGATGGATGAGAAGTTGACAGCTCTGAGCAGAGAACTCGAGGTACAGCGCCGAGACTCGATCCTGATGTCTCGTTCTCGGCCCACCAGATAGCTCAGGCGGAAACGAAGCGACACACGCCTTGAGATCCTGCGATAGCTCTCGAACGCTCGCCTCGTACTGCTTCCGAGCATGTGTCGGCGACCGAATGTTATAGATGGAGCTGTACACTTTCATCATCACACGCGTGAGCTCCATTCCATACCTGCCGGCTGCCCACGTGCACTTCCGCCAGGAATCTAGATCACTCTCTTCAGGCAAGTTGTCATCCGAGATCTCAGGGATCTCGATGTCAAAGTCCTCAAGACGGAAGGGCATCGGTCGGCCGAGCTTGCCGGAAATATTAACATGTACCACGATGAGCGTCCAGAACGTACGTTGCCGCATCTGTATGACGTGCGGATCATGCTTGGACATGTTTGTCTGCCATGCATTGGCGCTGCGATGCAGACCGAGCTCGACTGCTAGGCCGAGCACGGTATTGGTGAACATCCACGCCGCAGCAGGCCGAGGGAAGTTGCGTAGATGCGTGCAGATGAGTGTCAAGGCTTGCATATCCTGCAGCGTGTGTCCCTTGATTAGCTGCGGGATGAACGAGATCGCGTAGTGCCAGTGCGCGTAATTCTGTGCTCGAGGTGGATCGACATTCCGTGCCGTGTACTGATATTCCAAGATCGCCATCACACCGTGCACCATGACACGCTCTGCGATCGTTGGCTGATATGATTTGTGGTAGATGTTCTCCAGCAAGCGGTGGAAATCAGGCTTATGTAGCACAGGAATGAAGGGCTGACAAGATCCGAAGAACCATTCGGCGTACTGTCTGCCGGTCTCCCAGGGCGGCAAAGGTGGCGCATCGACCTTGACTCCGCCGAATGCATGGTCGATGAAGCTTTGGTATGAAGCACCTGAGTTGGGCGACTCGTCTTCCTTGGGCATGTACTCGGCCAGATCGACCTTGGCACCGAAGAGCGAGATGCAAGTACCTTCGATCGGACTGAGCCAGTTGTTGCCAGAAGATACGCCGAGGTAGTTGTCGCCAATGCAGCCAGCGCGGAAGTCTGCAAGTAGACTGGGTTGTATTGATACCTTGTCCGATGTGCCATTTTGAGCGGGATGACCATGATCATCCGCATGAGAAGACTGGAGACCGGCCCATGTGTCCCTATCACCCGATCGCGGGTTCGGGGCAGAGCCATAGTAAGACGACGCGAGCGCAGGCGCAGGCGCATACCCGTTCGATACACCAGGCTGATCAATCGGCTCGATCTTGTTGTCCCTCATCTGTTGCTGTAAAGTAGCAACCCATTGCTTCAGCGCAGTGTTCTCGTTCTCCAGCTTCTCAGTATGTCCTCGACTTCGCGCAGCTCCAGAGATGCGATCGGTGGTCGTGCATTCGGTGTTGTTCTGCAGACAAGGCGAACACCCGCCAGGTCGTGCATCACAGCGGATCTTCCTCACTTTACACCGATCGCACGCCTGTCCAGTCCGGGTACTCGCTGCAGCGTTGCTCGCGCGTTTCTTGCTGCTCCCACCTGTCGTCGAGGGCTGGGAGTCTTCATGATACGGGAATGTGGGCGCGTCGTCGCCGTTCCCGTACGCGTCAAGACGTTGCAGCTTCGCACTGTTCGATGCTGCGTCGTCAAGACCAGCCTCGTCTCCAGTGCGCTTGTGAGGCGCCATCATCGGCCACGAATGCGTACGGGAAGTGCAGTGGAAGTTGCCGTCGACGTCTCAATGCTTGGCTGAGAGGTCGCGACTCGCATTGGCTATGTGGGGCCGAGATTGATCGTCCACTCCATCCCGGCAGTCACTGAAGGAATGCCGAGACATTGACTTTACTTTACTCCAATCAACGCTCACCCATTGGATACATGTCAAGACACACACACTCAATCCGAGCACGAATGCGGAAGTAGCCTGGCTTCTGGTTCAGATTCAACGACGTTGCCCCAGTGGCCGCGATGGAGAGCATCACTGTTCCTCACCTGCCGGCACACACGCTTCACGTGGGCCTCTTCAAGGACGTAGAGAATGCAACCTTCCTCCGTCAGCAGCTGCTCGATGGTAACACCGATTTCCAATACGCGTTCGCAGATGCCAGCATGGTTGCATCGCGACAGGCTGTCTTTGCGGCATGCTCTCGCGCGATCGACGACTCGATCTTCGGTAGGATGAAGACTCGTAATCTGCATTCTGAGATCGTATTCGCGCTGTCTGCGATCAGCAACGTGAGCGACTTTGACTTGTGGCGATACTTGCTTCTACGATGTTGACTTGTTCGTAGATATCAGAATCCTTCCGCCGCATGGGCATTCAGGACACGACAAAGCATGTGCTCGCGGTCAAGGTGCTCGACGAATCCGTCACTGCAACGCAAGTCGACGCATTTCTTGGAGAACATGTCCATGGCACCGTGGTAGCTTTCACTGACGAGGAGCTATCGTCGATGCAAGACGTGCCAAGGATCCGCAAGATCTACAAGCTACCTCCTGCTGGCAAGGATGAGAATGCCAAGTCGCTGAGCAAGACTGATGAGGCTATCGTGATTGGAAGTATGGCTCTACGCGGCTCCTGAGGCATCCTTTTACGGCGGTACACGATGTTCCAACTACGACAGGACGCAAAAATGCTGCGCCGGAATGATGCCAGAGCTATCACGCACGGAAGCTCCCAATGTGCAAGGGTGCGATTGGCGCGAGGGAGACAGCGATTTATCCAAGTCGGATGATCCGAGAAGTACCCACTCGCAAGTGCTATACTCATAGTCCATGACTGATGTTTGCAGTGTGTGGTAGCGAGATGCCTCTCCGCGGATGGGTTGAGGCATTGCACGCGATACTGCATGTCATTGTGAGAGCCAACGTCGCGGCCTGCCAACCCTCGAGAGCCGCGAAGACAAAGACTATCTAGACGAGCGCAACACTATGGAATGCAAGTCGTTTGGCCGTGCCTCTGTCACTGCGCCTTACTCGACCGTCACTGATCTCATCCCGCTGATACAGGTTGTCGCAAAGCTAGGTACTCCCTTCCCCTTTCCCAGTCAAACCCCTTCTGAGCCCCATCGATCATCTCAACCACTTCTCCCATCACCACCACTAAACCCATCTCTTCCCCGCTCGTCGACAGCAATGTGGTCCATCAACCAACACCCCGGCCAGTACTACGATCCCGTGCGCGACTCCATGCGCAACGTCCAGTACCGCATGTACCCAAACGAGCACATGGGTCACTTCAACAGTCCCCACGGGTACGCTCTTTGGGGGAACTACAACGATATGTACAGCCGCAATGCGGGAATTCTCAACACTGGCTTTGCTGGTGGCAGGATGCCTCAGGCTCACGATGCGAGGCAAGCAAGAAGGGATTACATTGCTTGGGTGAGGGACATGCAGAGCTTTATGTAAGATGGGACCTGAGGGAAGTACAGATGAGGCAGCATTGGGGCTGAATGAGGGAACAGGAGTTTGGTCTTTGGTAAAGTAGAATTTGGGACTAGCTGGAGTGAAATTCACGCAGCTTCTGCTTACTGCCAAAGCTTGCTATTTCTCTTCGCCTCCCTTCGCCATTGAATACATTGCTCATTGCATCACGCGCCAGCATCTGCGAATCTTTTGCAGTCTTGGCCACCGAGCTAGTAATCATCAAGAGGTCGCCGTAGACCAAGTCAACGATCACCTCGACAACCGCCAACTTCCCACGACCTCCATCCACTCCAGTCGCTCGCAAGCCAGCACCCCTACAGCCGAGGTCCCTCAATTCGTATGCCGTCTGGATATGCGTAAGTGAACAACGAAGCGTCTACCATCTCAGCACAAACAAGCGGGATTGCACATCATATCGTCTCAATATGTGCGAGCGGGAACGCGTATTAGCTCTGAGTATTGACGTTCAATGTATTGATTGCGACTGGCAGCCTACCTAGATTGGAAAGCTTCGCTAGGTTCTGGGCGATGTGTGAGGGCGCTTTGTGGCGTACAGTGTTCCACTGCTGCATCCCGAGGTCGAGATTCTCGGACAGAGTGTTGGTAGCGTAGCAGTAGGTCCAGGCTGGCAAAAGGGGGACAGATCCTGATGCGGCTGAATGTGTGTAGGCAAACAATATCGTATTCTTCGTCCCAACACGAAGGAGCGGATCACCTACTGCGTCGTCTCGCTATGCATGAGCGAGAACGCCTACTAGTTCTGAGGCTGGGGATATCAATGTGAAGGGCAATGAAGCTGCTGAGATCCGGCGTCGGTGACCTTTAAGTGATGCCGGAGGAGCCGTAGCCGCGCGCCGTATTCCATTGTTGCATATTCAGGTCGAAAACCCTGGACAAGCTGTGTCACATTTGCTTGGAAGCCTCAATGCGCGAGACTCGGTCGCAGATATAGCGTGCCATCTTGAGGACCTGAGATAGGGAAACAGCTTCCCTCGGGCGACTGTCGACCGTGTTGGGGCGCGATACAGTACACGAAACAGTGTATCGTCTCCGTCGATATCGAGAAATTGTCTGCGATTCCCAGTCTTTTCCGTGGACCTATTGGCCTGAGGCACTCCTCGCGCTGGCTCAATGCGGCAGGTATTTGCGGACGCTCCATTCCACCTACTAGCTATCAGCCGCGAAACATGGGGAAAGCTCGATCAAGAGCCGAGATTATGCGGTACCTGCGGATAAGGACGATAGCGAAGTACACACATCATGTGTAGTCCGTTGGTCTAGCAGTCTTCCAGTGTCGCACCTCAATATCGTGACCAGACAACATGTTGCCGCCGTTCGACTACTTCGAGCATCGGGCTGCTTGGTGAGTACACGATGCTATGCTTTCCCGTTGGTCTACTCGATCTGCACTCGTACAGGGCGTTTGGTTTGCCGTTTCTGCCATGGCGATCGAAAGTGGGGGTTGGAATGACTAGACGGAGACTGACACTCGCACAGCCAACGCAAGCAGACCGAGCGCTCCAGTCGCCTCGCCAATCTCCCGTCTGCATACCACGCCCCAGTCTCATCATCAGATCGGGCAATCTACACCAAGCCCATCAACGAGCTCGTCGAAGATGTCCAATCCAAACGCACTCCAGCCGTAGACGTGCTCCGCGCCTATGGCAAAGCTGCAGTCAAAGCCCATGGCAAGACCAACTGCGTCACCGAAGTCATGATCCAGGAAGCTGAAGGCTGGCTCGCCGATGGCTCCGTCAATCTCTCCGGTCCTCTGGCTGGCATTCCTGTCAGTCTCAAGGACAGTATCGCTGTTGGCGGTTTCGACGTGAGTGTTGGCTATAGCACAAACACGGGCAAGCCTTACCCAAAGGATGGCAGTCTTGTGCGGATGCTGAAGAATGCTGGCGCTGTGCCGTTCGTCAAGACTGCCCTGCCAATCACGCTTCTGAGCTTTGAGTCTTTCAATGATGTCTGGGGTCGAGCCCTGAACCCGCATAACACCAACTACTCGCCTGGTGGTAGCACAGGTGGCGAAGGTGCCTTGCTAGCATTCGGCGGGAGCAGAATAGGCATCGGCTCTGATGTCGCCGGCTCAGTTCGTGCGCCAGCACACTTCTCAGGCTGCTACAGCTTGCGATGCTCCACTGGCCGCTGGCCGAAGATTGGCGTCAATACCTCCATGCCCGGCCAGGAAGGCATAGCATCTGTCTTCTCCCCGATGACACGCACGCTGTCAGACCTCCAGTACTTCACCCGCTCCCTCATTCAGCAGGAGCCATGGAAATATGATCACTCAGTCCACCCAATGCCCTGGCGCGAAGAGACATACGCTCAATCATCCTCGTCCAAGACTCCCCTCCGCATCGGTGTCATGCGTACAGACGACGTGGTAAACCCCTCCCCCGCCTGCTCCCGCGCTCTAGACCTCGCAATCTCCGCTCTCAAATCCCAAGGCCACGAAATCATCCCCGTCACTCCACCTTCGCCCTACCGCGCCTTAGTGATCGCCTCAAACCTCCTAAATGCCGACGGCACGAAGACCTTCCGCTCCTACTTCCGCACCGGCGAGTCCGACGACCCCGGCGCTGCGGCCTTTGGAGCCTACATGCGCCTACCGAGAATCTTCAAGTGGGTGCACTGGGCTTGGACGAAGTACATTCGGCGAGATGAGGTCTGGGCTGGGCTGTTGGAGCATTGGCATGCTAAGTCTTCGGCTGAGCAGTGGAAGTGGGTCGCTAAGCGTGAGGTGTACAAGTCTGAGTGGCACGATTGGTGGAATAGCTTTACCTCGCCCTCTCGTCCGGATGTGCTCGACGGCTCAGGGCTGGACGTGATCCTCACGCCTCCAAACGCCCTTCCAGCTACACCGCACGGCGCCATGAGCACGGCGGCTGCGGGGTGTGGTTACACTTTTCTCTTCAATTTACTCGACTACTCCTGTGGCGTTATGCCGGTGACGAAGGTCGATCCGGCGAAGGATATGGTCACGCCTGCTATCATGAAGCAGGAGATGGGAAAGAATGCCGTCAGTCGTGGCCTATGGCGGTACTACGATGCTGTGAAGATGGCAGGTTTGCCCGTGGGTGTGCAAGTCGTGGGTCGGAGGCTAGAGGAGGAGAAGGTGCTTGGTGTCATGGCTATTTTGGAGAAGGGACTGGTTGAGCAAGGCAACAAGTATGAGCTGCTCGATGGGTGGGATGAGGACGCTTAGTGGAAGGAGACGAGTTGACACATGAGAAGCTGACGAGCTGTGTTGATTGTAGCTCGATAAGTGATCGTCTATCCTCGTCTTGATGACTTCATTGCATCTGCAAGCACTCCAGCTATCTGGCGCACAATCGGCATGTGCAGCCCTTGGTATCATTCGCTTTTCCATCCCGCTTCATCAGTGTCCAGCAAATGCTCATGTCGCTCGTTCGCTCTCCTGCGTCTATTGCCACTCGTCTGCTCGTACCCGCTTAGTTTCCATCACAACCCGCTGTTGTGCATCTCGTCCCTCCTACCTGTCTGATGTCCCGCCAGACAGGCTGTGATATCTATGACTCAGCATCTACAAACGCCTCTTCATTGCCCAACGAGTCTTGTCGCACGATCTGGCCTGCGCGGTTCATCGATCCAGCTTGGTTCTGTGTACTACTACTGCTCTTTGCATCGCCGAGCGACATATCTGCAAGCTGCTTTGTCGGTGCTTGTTGCAAGGCGGACTGCTGCGTGGGTATCATCGGTTGTTGGAGTTGTTGCGGCTGTGACTTGGCCGTCTGTTGTGCGCCTGCATGAGAGGCTGCAGCTTCGTTCTGTCCGAAGTCGATGAGATCGTTCGCGCCATCGGTCTGTGGCCGCGTGTGTTGTGATGTAGTGTTGTTGGTCGGAGCCTTCTCGCTTCTCGATCCTTGTTGTAGCTTCTGTGTGAGCTGTAGTGGTAGTATATGTGTGATGGCAAGTGTTTGCTGCACTTGCTGCTCGGCCGGTAGACTTGGATCAACCTTCGCGTCGATCACCCAATCAAGCTTCTCTTCGTCTCCTGCGGGTGCGGCGGTGAAGAGCTTTGGCTTCCATTCCGTCTCGCCCCTCTCTGTTGCTTCTGCTCGTTGCTGCTCCTCGATGGCAGTCTTTGTGTCTGTAGCTCCTCTGTGATCTGACTTCTTGATCGCTTTGTTC
>KZ111140.1:1672373-1705281 GCA_002077045.2 Rachicladosporium sp. CCFEE 5018
GGTCTGTGGCCGCGTGTGTTGTGATGTAGTGTTGTTGGTCGGAGCCTTCTCGCTTCTCGATCCTTGTTGTAGCTTCTGTGTGAGCTGTAGTGGTAGTATAGGTGTGATGGCAAGTATTTGCTGCACTTGCTGCTCGGCCGGTAGACTTGGATCAACCTTCGCGTCGATCACCCAATCAAGCTTCTCTTCGTCTCCTGCGGGTGCGGCGGTGAAGAGCTTTGGCTTCCATTCCGTCTCGCCCCTCTCTGTTGCTTCTGCTCGTTGCTGCTCCTCGATGGCAGTCTTAGTGTCTGTAGCTCCTCTGTGATCTGACTTCTTGATCGCTTTGTTCGTTGCATCCCATAGCCTCTGAGACTCCCTGGGGTCTTGCTCTTCTAGTGGCCTGGACTTTGGAAATGATGGCTTTGCAGAGCTTGCGTCAAATAGCAGCTGCTTCTTGCCTGTGCTCAGATCCTTGATGAACATCTCGCCGTGCCAGAAGCCGCTGAGCTCGAAGAGTGCCTTGCCAGTACGCGAGTCTTTGATGTTTCCGCCTATTGCGTTGTATGTGCCTCCCACCCAACCTTTGACCTTGAATTCGACGTCTGCTTCCAGTCCGGTCTCTGGACAGCGGACGACTGCATGATCGCCGAGCTCGTACTTCATCTTGCCGAAGAGAATACCTCGCGCGTACATGTTGGGTTGGGTAATGAAGCTGGTCTCGTCAGTAATATGATCAGACGTGAGGGACATCGAAGTACACGTACTATCGCTCGTTTCGGTCTGTAAATCGCATGACCGCGATGCCTTCCATGAAGCTGCCTGCGCTGTTGCCAAGGAACTTGCTACGAGGCTTTAGAGTTCCGTCTATGCGGATGTGGTGTTCTGGTGCCATGAAGAAGTATGAGGATTTCGGAGGGTGATGGCACGTTTGCTCGGAGATGTAGTAGCCTCGCGTTCCATCTGGATAGTCCCACCATCCTGTGAAGACTTCGCCGAGAATCGGATTGAGGGGCTTTTTCACGCCCGGAGGCTTTATATGCCAACCGGAAAGGTAAAATTTGGTGACTGCCACAAATCTCTGTAGTGGATCGTCGATAGTAGGTAGGTGTAGGAGCTGGTCGGGGTGTGCCATGAAGTTTGTTATGCGTTCTAGCATACTTCGCGGCTCCAGGATGAAGGTAGGTAGGGTGATGCGTGAGAGATCTGCGCCTGGTCGTAGCTGTGCGATGATGTGGCTGATGACATTGCCCTGCTCGGAGGAGACGACGGTTTCGTCCTCGTCGGTCTCGCTGACTTGATCTGTACTTGAGCGGGCGGAGCCGAGGCTGTTCTTGCGGTGACCGAGTACCATGGTGGCGGAGAGGGTGGTGGTAGCGGAGCGGTGCTGATGGAGGATCAGGCGTTAGTGTGGTGCAGAGTAGTGGGTGAAGTGAGAAAGAAGAGTGAATGAAGAAAAGAGAGGTAAGGTCAGTCAATCAGGCCGCCAGGCAAGCAAGAATGGAACGCCTCACAGCAAGCAAGCACGTTGTTGTTGTCTCCACTTGCCCAGGTACAAGCTTTTGCAACGAGGTTCGCGTCACACGTCACATCCGCGGGGTCGCGAGTGACATGGCTTGGCATTTCTCCCGACTTCATGTGTCGGATGTCGTCTTGCACGGGTTGCACAAAGTTCCTCCAACATCGATAGCCAGTGGTCTTCTCCATCGCTGTACCTTGTAGCTGGAATGCATTCCGGTGCGCATGGTGTAAGTGCTGTCAAGTTTGGTATATCTCGGAGAGATCAAGGATCCACGGCAAAGTCGGACTTCTCCGTTGGTCTCCTCTGATGATAGCGAGGGACACCACTGCAATGGCTTGACGTATACAACCATTCGCGAGTGGAGACCTCCGTCGAGAGAGTATCAATCTGCAAGGCGGACTTGGGCATGGGAGTTCCATTTCTTGCTCTCTCAGAAGCGAGGTTTGACGCCTTCGCAGTCGCGGTGCAGTCGATGGGTCCATTGTCAAGGTCCAGCAACCATCGAGAGACCTACGACAGTGCTTGCTTGCTGTGCTATACCTATGCCAAACGATGAAACGCCTCAATGAAACGACTCAACGTACCTCAATAAATGCCCGGGGGAGGTGGTTGTGCCGGCGGGGAGGCACAAACCCAGCACACCCCCGACCACAGCAAGCGGCGTCGCGGTCTGGTGAAGCGGCACGCATACCACGGCACGGTGTTGTAGCCGTGCGCGATGCGCACCCGCGCACAGGGGACCACACTGAGCACGTACGTGTGCTCGCAATGTCTAAACGCGTGGACAACGCCACGCCGGCACATGTTGCTAGCTACCTAGTCAGTATAATGGCCCCTGCTCATTTCGTCGAAATATGGACTTACGGAGTCGAGGGAGAGAGGTTTGCTGTGATCTAGTGAGTATACAATCAGCTTTGTCCTTTTACACCATCTCCTTGCAATTTTCCTCGATCATCGAGTCTCGTCGTGGAACAATAGACGTACTTACTGTGGGGCTGATCTGCTCTACCATGTCAGTCAACAGTCCATTATCTCAATGTCAGCAGATCGGAGTCTCTACTTACGAGGCGTCGTCGTGTCTGCTATATTCAACGAACTAACTGTTAGCTACGCGTCCTCACTCTACGAGGACTCGATGGGGTCTTGCTCACCTTGCTTGATGTCTTGTTCGTGTCAAGAAAGGGAAGAGTCAGTGAACTTCAGTTCATTCTGACTAGCTCGTGGGAGGGGCTACGGGATTGTCCGCTCGTCTACAGTACTTAGGAAGGAGCGGAGTACGGAGGAGCGAGTCGATGTTCGAGCTACTTCCACCCTTGCAACCGTGTGTCTTGCATAGCGACCAGGACGTGATCGATCCAACCTACAACAAGCACGAATACACGGAGCGTGTACAAACAGCCATCTAAAGAGCGAACACTGTCGACGACTCGACGACTTCTCCCGACATCTGCGCATACGAAGTTGCAAACGATACTGGGCTGGCGTCGTTGGGAGACAAGAGGGCTTTCCGTTCGTCCGTTATCAATCACAGCACTTGCATGACCGGGTCAAAAGAATACATCGAGTCGCGACCCGATGACCATCAGAGCCATCCCGTCGTTACTGGTCTGCTCACTGAGGCGAGAAGCATGAGATAAGGTTGATGCCACAGACATGTGAGGCCGACACGACAAGAGCGCGCTACAGTAAAGTCCATTGTACTCAGCCGACTCGCCACGATGTTGTTGGGAAGCACCAGATCGTCGTCGACACGATACAGTTGAGACTATATGAGCGAGAGGCAGCGAAGACACATTGGAATGAAGCATCCCCTCTCACCTGCGCAAATTGAGTGACTGACAGCGAGCCGTTGCCAGTACCGCGTAACGAAGCAGTAAATTGAGGCTCATGATGGTGAGATTGAGTTCTGTACAATATGAAGCGCAGTGCAGGCTGGCTTTTTCACTCTTGCTACATCTCTTCCTCGCTCTCAGACTACAACGGCAGCGGGAACACAGCCGGACTCTTCTTCCCATCCTTGCCCACGGCCCTAATCCCAAACTGCAAATCATCCTTGGGCAGGTCCGCTGTGACCGTTCCCACATTCCCAGCATTGAGGTAGTGACTCCACTGCAACGCACCACTAACTCTCCACACCAACTCATAGCTTGCCACCAACGTATCATTTCCAGTGTTCCAGTTGAACTTGCTCAGATTATTCACAATAGCCAGACTGGTATTCCGGAACGTCGCTGGCACGCCCACAGACTGCGAGATCGTGACGTTCTTCGGCATCGCCGGGGCGTTCGCCGCAGACCACATAGTCGCGAGATTCGTCCTGGTCACGCGCTGCAGGTACTCGAAGTTCACGAACTCGATATTGTCACCGTACACAACGCCGTCTTGCACGCGCGGGTCTTGGTGCTGGTGCTTGTAATCTTCCACGGCTTCGGTGAAGCGAACAGCCGGAAAGCCCTTGGAAAGGAAACTTTGGTGGTCGCCACCTCGGAGGAAGCGATCGGGCCGGTAGATCAGGGCAACTTGCATGTCCAGGTACTGCACTGCGCCGGCAGCGACTTCGGCTATGAAGCGGCCGAGGTTGCGAGCCGGGGAGTCGTTCTCACCGCCTATGAGGGCTGTGGTTTGCAAGAGGTTGGCACTTGAGGCGTTCGGGTAGAATAGCGAAGCACCGAATAGTCGGATGGTGTGCGGGTTGATCGGCGTGGTTGGTAAGAAGCTTCCTTGGCCCACGATGTCGTTGTTCCAGTTTCCTTCGACGTTGTAGGACTGGTTTTTGAGAGTCCCGGCAAGATTGTTGGAGCCGTAGAGACCTTGCTCTTCGCCTGCTACTGCTGCGAAGATCATTGTGGCGGCGGGTCTGAGCTTAGCGCACATGCGGGCCATCTCAAGGACGAGAGCCACTCCTGACGCATCGTCGTCGGCACCTGGCGCGTCGCCAGTGTAGTCGTTAATATCTAGGCGGCGGGAATCGTAGTGACCTGTGACGACGTACCTGGCGCGCCACATTAGTAACTCGTCTTGCAGACCATTTCAAGTGTTGTGACTTACACTCGGTTGGGATCAGTAGTCCCGTTGATCCTCGCGACCACATTCGTGATGTTCACAGGGAACAGAATCCTGCTCGCCACGGGCTGGATGTAAGAGTTGAAGAACACATCTACATTCCCATCGCTCGTAGCAGCGATTCCCTGCATCTCCCTCAACAGCCAGTCCCTCGCAGCTCCGATGCCTCGTGTAGTGGAATTCTGCTGCGAGAGCGTATGCCTCGTGCCGAAGCTCACGAGCTTCTCCACCGTCCGGCGTAGACGCTTTTGGTCGACTTGCGCGATCATGTTTCGGGTCTGGCGATCTGGTGCTTGGGGAATGAGCTGGCTGCCATTATTGTCCGTGGGCGGCCAGGAAGCCTCAGGCGCGTAGCCAAATGGCTGACCTGGCATGAAGTTGGAGCCGGGGAGATTCTGCCATGATGTTGCTGTGGCCGTAGCCAGAAGACCTGAGACGGCGAGGGAGATCTTCATGTTGTCTGGACGTCCTTCACAACAGTTCAGGGATGAGTTTGCATAGAAGCCGCAACGTACCAGCGACCTACATAAGGTCTACTTTCTGCACCTCGCATCATCACCTGGTATGAAGCCGCCAACTGCCTCTCCTGGCCTAGCATATCGCCATTGCATGGCTGTCACGGTCATGCTGGGCGATCACTGGCGATGCAGAGCTAGATCGGCGCAGGACCCAATGATCTGGATTGGCAGCTTTATCTGCCGCGCAGAATGACGGCATTTGCATGGCTGCCATGCGGCTTGGGGGAGGCTCTTGACAATCAGCGGGGTTGGAGCACGGTGAAGGTATGGCTCCTGCCTGATTGGGTTGATGTTGATGAGCTGCCAGGTACGGGAAGCTTTGGTGGAGCATTGGTTTTCGAGGGACGTGCACGGTGTGTCACTGCTGCCATTGACAGCTCCAGCGCTTCGGTCGGAGACACGCCATGTTAACGAGAAGTGAGATGTACTATGTAGCTAATGCGGAACGGCTGAGGGCTCCCTTGACTACTGCAGTGCGCCAGGCGATGCAAAAAGTCGGTTGCGGAAACAGAGACTACAATCTGAGGTGCATTTAAAGGTATTCATGCTATCTACTCCTCCGTCAAGAACAGACCCAAAGCAAGGATGAACTCCTCAGTCTCATCCAGTTGCGGACAGTGTCCACTCAGCCCAAACCGCACCCACTTCACCTTCGCACTTGGCTTGGTGAAGTACGGCTGCACGGCCTCATCTTGCGCCTCATCATACCTCCCATTGATCACCAGTATACCTCCAGGCACAGTCCTCTGCGTCACCTGTCTCAAGCCCTCCTCTATCGTCCACGTCTTCAGACTGCCTGTGACATAGAACTCGGACGGCCCATTCATGGTTTCGTAAACCGTATTGTCTTCTGCCAGGGCGCTGAACGAATCGTTGAGCTCTTTCGGGAATGGGTTTAGACGGCAGACGTGACGCTGGTAGAAGACGTTGACGGCATCTTCGTACTCTTTCGTGTCAGTAGTACCGTCTTTCTCGCAGCGTGTGAGGGTCTCTTGGACATCCTTAGGTAGTCCAGCACGAAGCTTGTCACAGACCTTGAAGACTCGTCAGTACCGTGTACCATAGTGGAAGTAGGAAGATTGCGGCCATACCTTCACCCATGTGATCATCGAAGCCGGAGAGTCCGCCACGATCACCTTGTTCAGTCCCTCCGGCTGCGTGATCGCATATTGCCCAGCCATCATGCCGCCCCAGCTTTGTCCCAGCAGATCGAAAGTCTTGATCCCAAGACGTGATTTCAAGTTGTCCAGCTCTGCCATGAAGAGCTCCGGGTTGAAGAACTTCGCGTCATGCTTCTTTTCCTTGAAATGTGTGCTCGCACCGCAGCCCACTTGATCATACATGATCACCGGTATGCCATAGTCTTCGTAGATGAGCGAGATAGGTAGGAGGTAGCTGTGAGGAACTCCGGGACCACCATGCAGACAGATCAGCGGGACCTTGGAGGACTTGCTCAGATCTCCCCATAGCCAGTAGTGCGTTTTGGCCTTGTCGCCTGTACTCGGGATCGTGAATGGGATGTCGCCTTCGCTCGTGTGTTTAGGATATGGGCGGACTTGGCCAGGTGGGCGGACCGGAATGGTGGGATCTGAAGCCATCGTCGTTGTGTTTGGAGAGCCTGCGTTGGGCATATTGTGAAAGGCTAGGCAGACACAGAAGACGAGAAAACTTAGGACGCGCTTGACACCTTACCTCCCCAAAAAGCTATACTGCTCCAGCGAACATTTATAGGTAGGTTTCGAATGGCTGACAGCAGCGCTAAGGCGCAACAGGCAGGTCGAGAGGGGTCATTGCGGGCAAGTGAACAAGCTGTGCTGTCATGTCTCCTTCCTCCGACTGCCCACCTGTCGAACGCTTCTGCTACAGGCCGTGCGGATGGTAAAAACAGTGTGCAGGATATGAGAGCAAGAGGCAAGTCCTGCACCTCAAGAGCACAACGCCGGGCCGTGTGAACAAGCTCCCGGCGCAGAGCTCCGCCGCCAAGGCATTGACAGCGACGACTCCCTCCACCAATGTCCAATCTGAACTCTTGTGATACGTTCATTGAGCCTATCAGTTCTTGTTCCGAATTGCCAATGTCGCCAGCTTCTAAAGACCTGACGAGCTCATGGTCAAGCGCTGAGATGTAGCGTCGGTGGCAGCTCCTGCCTTCCGTTCGTCCATCTGGTACTGTACATGTAAGTGTCTTTGCCACCTCATTTGGACTCAATCAATCGGCTTCGCTCTTCCATGGGAGCGAAGGTAGCCTGATCTATCGCTCAACACGACACATGTGCCTCATCACTCGTCCGATTATGCAATAGCAAGCTCGCGGATACCATACGTGGGCTCGCTGCTCAGATACACCAGGCATCTACGAACAGCAAGGGACCGTCCTGAAAGATCTTCCGGCCAAATCGTAATGCCTTCCTTACCGCCAGACTCGGCGCTCCTAGTCATTGACATGCAAGAAGATTTCTGCGAACCTGTATGCCACGCTAAAGACTCACGTCCCCTGCATCACTGACAATGCTACCCAGCACGGTACTCTAGCAGTTAAGAACGGCCGCCAAATTGCACCGCTCATCGACTCCCTGCTCTCTCTGCCCTTCAAGATCACTATCGCATCTCGCGATCACCACCCTGCCAATCACTGTTCCTTCGCCTCCCAACATCCGGGTGAGAAACCCTTTACCTCCTCCCACACAATCCATAATCCCGCCTCGACTACCCCAGATCCCGAGTCTCAGACTACAACTCTCTGGCCCGATCACTGCGTTCAAGGCACTCCGGGTTGCGAGCTGATTCCCGAACTCGACGCCACGAAAATCCAACACATTGTTAACAAAGGCGAAGACATACGAGTCGAGTCTTATAGTGCATTTGGACCTCCATTTCGAGAGCCAGAAGTGGGTATGAGCGGGCTGAAGGGCTTACTGACTGATGCGAAAGTGGAGAGGGTATATGTCTGTGGACTGGCGTTGGACTACTGTGTCAAGGCGACCGCTCTGGACGCGATGAGGGCTGGGTGGCAGACCTACGTGGTGAGAGATGCTACAGAGGCGGTGGACCAGAGCGATGAAGCTGTGGGTGCTGTGTTGGAGGACTTTGAAGAGGGAGGGGTGAAGGTTATTGGGAGTCAGGCGTTGCTGGGCTGATGTGGCGGCAGGAGCGCAGGAAGGATGAGTTTCACGTGGTAGGCCAATGAGCAACGACATAGCATGTGATAGAGGTCAATTAAGGCACCTCCTTTGATTGCAGGAGTCGAATACCGTTCACTGTGATCCCTCAATCACTGAAGATCACCACTGAACACGAGCACTGAAATCAAATCCAATACAAATTCTCACAATCACCATGGTCCCTACTAAGCTCGTCAGAGACTACTTCCGCATCTCGGAAGAGAAGTTCTGGAACCTCTTGTGAGTGATGTTGATCCCGCTGATAACAGCGAGGAGATGGCGTCCAAGAGTGATGGTACTGACGTGTGAACAGTGAGATCCAAGAAGATAGGGAGCACACGATGACCCAGCTTGCGTATTGGATGCGCATGATACCAGCGAGGAAGAGGTACGTACCATCGATATGCGTAACTTTGCTGCCGACTAACGATTGCATAGGAAGATAAAGACGACGATGAAAGCTCCGAAGCTGCAAACGATTGTTGAGGAGGTGTAAGGGCCGTTGTACCCTAGAATACTTTTGGTGATGTCCGTGCCATTATCTCCTTGGCTGCAAGTACATGCAATCTGCTACTTCTTCAGTGACAGTCATTCCCCTCTATCGATCTCCTTTGTAACCTCTA
Organism: Rachicladosporium sp. CCFEE 5018; assembly: GCA_002077045.2. Classification (NCBI taxonomy): domain Eukaryota; kingdom Fungi; phylum Ascomycota; class Dothideomycetes; order Cladosporiales; family Cladosporiaceae; genus Rachicladosporium; species Rachicladosporium sp. CCFEE 5018. The sequence continues at coordinate 1,681,240 of KZ111140.1, forward strand.
TCTGTGGTACAACAGGTTATGATCGAGGATGAACTGGATGCCCTCCTTACGGAAAGTATCCGGCTCAACGTTTGCCACACCAGTGACATTGACATCGAAGACAATGTTCTCCGGGTTCGAAAGGCTGTAGACAGGCCAGTCGGGAGTCTTTGCGAGACCCGATAGCTTGCCTTGCGAGAAGTTCGGGTTGCCATCATGAATGAAGCTTGCCCAGCTGCTGCTCATCAAGAAAGCGAGGTCGGTGTATGTCTGCGGCTTGCCTGCAAATGGAGGCAGCGAACCCCAAGGATAGCCGTAGCCAAGACCCTGTAGGTTGTCGAAGACAAACGCGACTTCCTGGAAGTGAGCAACAATGGTGAGGCCGTTGGGAAGGGTATTGAAGCGGTAGCTGTAGGCAGGTACGCCATACTCGGTCCAAGCTTCGACAGCGCCACTGTGAATTCGTCAGCATTTGTACAAGAGACGGCACAAAGGGACAATACTGACCGACGGTTGGCGATGAAGACAAGATCTCCGTAGTATGCCTATTGATAGTATGTCAGTGAGTGCGCAACATCCAGATGATAGATAAACATACGTTTGTGCGGCGTTGCTGTGCATCAGCATCGGATGAAGCTGGCCCGCTTTCCTGAACGCTGGGGATGAAGTACTCCGGCTCAACTGGGTAAGCTGCCAAGAGCTGATCGCTGAACTGCGGCGGGATGACAGTGCCACGGCTGCTGACGTTCGTGGCTGCCGCAATGAACTTCGCAGTCGTGTTCAAGCCACGCGGCCCAAAGCTGCCACCTTCGTCCAAGTTGGCGCCATCAATGATGGGCACTTTCACAAAGGCGCCTTCCGCGAGCTGTTCGCTGCCCCAGCGAGCAATGAAGTCGCCGTCAACGATGGGGTTCCACCCAGAGCCGGCGGTCGAGTTGAAGAAGTTGTTGATGCTGTCGAAGCTTGCGAGGCGAATGCAGTTGAGGGTATCGATGGCATTGTTGCAGCCAGTAGCATTCACGAGGCCGTCATAGATCGGCTGGTAATCGATGACTGACTTGAAGGCATTGTAGTTGACAGGGTTGCCGCTCTCCATGATAGCTCCTGAGAAGAGCTTGTCGTCGCGACCGTTGTATGCCACAAGGTGAGTACCTACGGAAAGAGCCTACTGTATGTCAGTGCGCCGCCGGTAAGCATGACAGTCGACAGAAACGTACCCCAGCAGACTCGCCCCAAATTGTCACCTTCGAGGCGTCTCCGCCGAAGGCAGCAATGTTCTCTTGCACCCAGTGGAGAGCAAGGCGCTGATCTCTGAAACCAATATTGGTAGCTCCAGCACCGCTGACTTGCTCAGATGCCAGGAAACCCCAGCCCTGCTTGCGGTAGTTGATGCTGACACCTATAATCGGCTTGCCGATCTTGACGGAGTTCTCGACGATGAAGCTTAGATTGTAGCGCAAATCGCGGGAGCTACATTTGTTAGCTGACGCAGCAATAGAGTGGATCTGGAAAGTCGTACCCTCCCATAACCAAGCCACCACCATGTATCCAGAAACCTGCATCGATGTATTAGTACACAGCAATGATAGTACCGAGAGCGGGTTGAGGCTTACCGATAGGCAGCTTCTGGTGCTCGTAGCCTGACGGGCGAACCACATTCAGGTACAAGCAGTCCTCAGACAGCGGGTAGGTTAACTCGTCACCGCCATAGCCCACGCAAGATGGGGCGTACTCCGTTGCGGCGTACGTACCGTAGCTCGCGTTGATGGACTGGGGGATCCGGAAACGGTTCTCGCCAGTAGGAGGCTGAGCGTATGGGACACCTGAGCAATGTCAGCGACTTCTAGAATATATCTAGCTGGCATTAGGGACACTCACCCAGAAAGTAGTCTTGGTTGTAGCTGCTTGAATGGAGACCAGTCACTGTGCCGTTCTTGATTGAAGCGCTGGGTGCTCCGCCCTTGTTACCACCACCACCGTACCCGCCATTACCACCGTGCCAGCCATGCCAGGAGCCTGACGGACCATTTGGTGCTGCACTGGCCACAGCAAGAAGGGTTACAAAAAGGGTCAACATGGTGATTACGTGAATAGGAGATCGCTTTCACAGGCAACGCTACTCCAAAAGAGCGAAATGCTTGCAACTTTATACATACTCTGCGCATGGCTCTGCCTTGCTTCCATAGCCATCTCCACTCAGGAACAGGTCACCCGCAGTGGAACCGAGCAAAGCATCTCAGCGTCACAAGCTCCAAAGGTGGAGTCCATGTGGTTGTGAGAGGCGGCAGATGAGCCCGCACTTTCGCAGTAGATGAAGTCGCGTTCGCTGTGTACCTGAGCACGAATCGCGCCTTTCGGTACGAGATCTCCCCATCTCCGCACTTCGTCCCCGCCTTGAAGTGGAGTTGTACCCATGTTGCTGCATCGTCATGCAGGATGTCGTGAGTCTATGGGACATCTTCGGAGCCGGAGAAATCCCTTCGCTAGTCCTCGTGTCAGGTGTTGCGATGTCGGATCGAGTGGACAAGCTTCGCCGAAATCCCGGCCGGAGTTTGTCTACAAACGGAAATTCTTGACCGCAGCTCGAGAGTGAATGCTGATCTGTGAAGTGTCAGCATACACGAACTTCAATCGCCAGTACCTCAAGTTCGGCTTCCTCTACAGTATGCGCTATATGGATTATGTTGCCTGGTCGAGCCATGTCATGTGCATTGAGTGGCAGAAGACGAACGTTGCCATTGCGCCCGAAGCACTTCCATGTTCGCTAGGTTGCCGCGCAGCAGGACTTCGTCGACCAGCCAGAGGCGACAACCTCTTACTGGTGAGCATTACTGTCACTCCGGCTCTCTGTTCGTCAGTTCCCAGTATAGTGCTCGTTTGCCGTCCGCCTGTTCGTGACGATGCTTGCCTTTGCCTGCTTCTCTTCGCGCGTGTACAGGCAGAGATTAGTCATGACATAATAGCCTGCATCGTCGCGAAGGATACCCTGACGCAGGAGAGACCCGTCAGCATTACTCCCAAAATAGCGGGTGCTTCTGATCGACCAGTTTAAGGGTGTACGAGTTCTTATCGACCTTCATGAAGCTTGTGCCTGCACCTTGCACGAACTCGGTGTCGTGAAGAGGAGCAGATTCCTATTTCTCTCATCAGAAGGCTTTCAACGGTCCGATAGCCTGGTCGACACGCCCCGATGGCATAGGAAACACGTCCCACAAAACGACGCTTCTAGGAGGATCTCCGTTACCAGCTGCCCGCTTGTATCAATGCATGGGTACGTTGCGAGATGACGGCGCTGGTTGCGGATCGAATGCCCCGAAAGATCTTGGTAGGGAGAGCTAAGAATCGTGGCGTGCGAGTTGCAGGAGAGGCTCTTCGAATGATGAGGTCAAAGGATGCTCCCGTACCGCATGTGATCTCAACAAGCAAGTCTCACCGTCACATGTCCTCCTGACACTGGCTGGCCTACATAGTCATACTACATCATCTTCCGTGATCCACACGCGTCCTCGTCGACAGGCACGTGCTCTCAGATCGTCATTGGAAGGCCTTAGCGAGCACCAGGCCAACGCTAAGCGACATTAGTCGAGCCTTAGCGCCTTGGCTCATCCTCCCTGGACTATTTAATCCCCAGCTTTCTCGCCCTCTTCTTCCTCCGAAATGCCTACACTTCACAGCCTGGGCCGCCAGGTGTGGGAATTTTTGACACCCTGATCCTACCCCTTCGGGGGGTGGACAGCATTTTCTGTACACTCGCTAATTTGGTGGGTGATTACAGGAAATGATCGGCTGCCACGTGAGGACTGATCAGGCAACTGTTCATGAGCGTGTGCAGCGACTCCTGTTGACTTCGGGCCGACAGTGATCATTTTTTGGCACCACAATCTTTTCATCAAGACAGCGGCTCATGGCCACTGGTTGGAGAAGAGTCAATTCTTATCATTCTCGTCGTCCCCAGAACACACAGGCAGCTCATCTGCAGCGGCGGTCGATGTCAACACATTGCAGGATGTGGCACACAGCGCCAGTGATGGACGATACGCCGCCCAATCGCAGATGATCAGCAACACACTATGCACAAGCAGCAGTCACTATTGGTTACACCGTGATTCTGGCCGGACGTTGAAAGCGCATGATGGAGCGAGAAACAGAATTGGTAGACGTTGCCGCTGCTTGCCCCTTGCTGCAGCCCGAAGTTTCACGTCCGACTTACGTACGACCAGGTGGTCACCGCACTTGGAGAGTAAAGTCCAATGACCGTCTACACACAAGGGAAGGATGATCCAGCCTGAAATCCTGTCAAGTCCACCTGAAACCGGCGGACGCAGGGCGATGAACAGCGCTGGGCAAGGACAAAGTCGGGTTAACGAAGCAGACCTCTCCGGGAGGAAGAGTTCGATACGAAGTTACGAACATCGGGGTACATGGCGCTTTGACCGTGACTAATAACTTACAAGTAGCCATAACGAGCATCATCAGGGTCTTAGGTCATGGGATTGATGGGATTTACAGTATCAATGCTGACTTTGCTTTTGCTAGTAGCACACGCGTGCCCAGTGGGCACATTATCTTCCCGTCCACGACCGACGACCACTCCAAGACAGCCTCGATCTTTCCAGTACATCATCAATTTCTCTGTATCAGCCCAAGGCGTTGTTGCCTCGCCACTGAGATCAAGCGTGCAAATCGAGTTCATTGGCGACATCCATCGAACTACTGATCAGGAAGTTCAGGACACGATCCAGGGAACAATCGTGATGAGTAGGAGACGAGCACGGAGGCGACAATGGCTGCTTCAAATATAACATGGGTTGAAAGCAAGTGGAGGAGAGAGGACGCTTCCCCATGTGATAGCATTGTCAGCACGAAGTGTAACAAACGCACGCCCTGGATCAGGCTCCCAGGAAGGTGTCAGCGCGACCAATGATGCCTTCTATATCCACGTGACGCGATCTGAGCCCTGTCATGAAGCCTTTGCTCTTCGCCTTGCCGTAAGCCGCGTTCTGTTGAATGCGGTTGTTCGAACACTAGCGGACCGCGTTGCCTGATCACAGCCCATATCTCTGACACATCCTCTGGCGCTAAGTCAAGGAATCATGTACTCTGAACGCCGTGTATAGCTGCGGACTGCTGGAGGTGCCCTTTCTGATATTCTTGCGCAAACCACTTGTCAGTCCTCAACTCGGTCGCGAACGTCTCGCCCCAATAGTAAGGGACGGGAATGAGATCGCCGGGCCAGTGGAAAATCGCGAGCTCCTGGTTGACAAGTGGGGAGGGAAGAGAGCCTTTGCCACAATACTCAATGAATTCTGTCAAGGTCAAGTGGATGCGCTTCTGGCTTGGTCGGTCGAAGAGGGTTCTGGTGCCTTGATTGTAGATCGAGCCGTTCTCAAATATCAGGTGACGTTGAGCCCATGGGCATATGGTGAGCGTGAGTACCGACATATCTGCATGGTCCGAAGGAGAGAGACCAGTACGATCGCCACCATCTCCTCCATTATATACTTAGATTACAGCAACTGGAACATGATCCAGTTCATCAGGAGAGTCTGCTGGTAGTCACGGTTTGGCGTAAGAAGCAAGGAGATCTAATCATCCACCGAACGCTCTCGCATGAACACGAAGTCTTCGAGTCTGCGAGTGACGTTGGTCTGGCAGTCGGACAGTCAAAATCAGAACCAATGATGGTGGCTATGATCTCCGTCGATAGAAAAGCTTGTTGGCTGCTTCTTGGCGAGCAACGCACTATGAACTGTGGTGCGACGACGCATGATACTGATAAGATCAAGAGCTGGTCTGGCACCCGGAGGGCGTATGTAATGGATAATCGAGAAGCAAAAAAAAGCAAGTGCAAACATGCAAAAGGACTACTCGGTGAAGCTGTAGATTACCTCAGTGGAGAACGCACTGGCAAGATTCGAACTTAGCACAACGATTAGTATCAAACCCCCAATGAAACCGCAACGAAATTCAACAGTGGCAGTAGGGTGTGGCAGCCCCTTCGACCGGATCAGGTGTGACAGCCCTGTCCGGTCGGTGAGGAAGCTCTAGACAATGGCAGTTATATAGTACGACATCTTCCCTGTACTACACGTGCTGGCTTGACTCTCGGCCAATGCGTAGAGTCGCGCGGAGGGAATACAGCAACCACAATGCTTCGTACTCCTTGACCTATTCCCATAATCCCATTCCTGCTGAAGTTGACGGCGACGGAGATCTGGGTACGTGTATGCCCGTCTCGCCGCGAATTATTGCCAATTGAGATCATTGTGCCTATCATCCTCATCGTAGCTGCTGCAGGCAGTCGTCAGTTGCGGCCAGGAAGGCACTCCTCACTCACATGCACATGCTCACCAAATGCTCATCTCGCACGATCGTGTCGAAAAAGCAAAGGTCTTGCATCATATGTATGCCCACGAGATCTACCTAATAAGCAGTGTGCGTTCCAAAAACTGCTCGTGGACCGTTGCACAGCAGGCCAATCTCGAGCGACCATCGCAGAGCGACCTCAGTTCCTCACCCACGATGCAGTGCAACCAAACCTACCTCAGACCCTCTGAGTCCCACACGATGCCAGTGACAGCAAAGCTGCGTTTCGTCAGCAGCTGAATGGTCCACAAAGTCATAGCAAACATCATCGTTTGGGCAAAAAACTCACGAAACTGTTCAGCTCATGCTTGCACGATGCAGGGAGCCTGAGCACGGGACAATCAAGCACGATGGTCTGCAGAAATGTATCGTCCTGCTTGCTGACAGTCAGCTGTCTCGATGCCGTGGTGCATACGAAGGACACCCCCAGCAAGCCAGAACCTCCTCTCATCCCATGTCTCCAAGCTCATACAGGCGATGCTGAGCGATGCTACAGCGCTACGATGGCAGGGATGGGCATCGCTGAGGGTCCAGCCTCTAAGGGGCTCAATCCCGCAACAGAGGGTGGGCCGCATCTCGATACTATCCTCCCTCAACGCCGCAGGAAAGCGCTTCATCGAATGTGATAATGAGCATGGTCACCTTACAGCACAGCCGATATTAGCTCCTCAGCTTCGTCATGTTCAGCTCTAGCGAGTACTGGACCTCAGTCGGATTAGCGATCGGAGAATCTTGCCAAACGCACCTAATGAGCTTTTAGCTTGGCGACAGCGAGCCAGAAGACCAACGACCGAGCTCATGATAGAGATATCTCACCATTCTGGCTCTCCCATTGCTCGAGCAGAATCAGCAACAGCCGTGAGGCATGACGCCAGAGGTCTTGAGAGCGGTGATCCGACCTCAAGAGTGTACCATGCGCATTAACGGCAAGATCAAAAGCTCCAATCACACAGCAAAAAGCCGATAACGACGCACTGGGCAAAAATTCGCCAACCCAAACAGGAAGATAGCTGATACTCACAGATTTCCGGCAAGAGCGTGGCCAAGGCTAGAAGATCGAGGTACGAGATAGCATCAGCAACGAAAGCGGCGGCGGCAACGATACGAACACGATATCGATAGCAGCATGATATAGTCGGCAGGCGGACAGAAAGAGATGAAGATGAGCACACTCACCGGCGGGACGCCCGAGTAGTGACTGTTGGAGTTCCACCTCGAGCATGAGCCTGCGGTCAACAAGGGCACGAGCCACCGACTGTTGAAGAGGGTGGCGAATGCAAGGTTGTTTCATTCGATGCTGCAAGCTTCCGTACCACTGTTGGAGAGACCAGCGGCACTAACGCAGACTCCTCCTCAAACCTCGCCACCACCGACCTTGACCTTAGCTCCGGATTGCGGTCCATAGCCCAGCGACGCGAGCCCTTCGAAGCCCTGCTCTACCCAGCCCACGCAACACCCCCAGCAACACGCCCTCCGTCTTCGAAAGCTATTCTTCAATTCGACACCCTTTTCGCCCGAACCTCACTACCCTTGTGAACCAACAAGCGATCTGCCCAACGTTGCCATAATCCTCCAGCAAATAGACGCGCTCGTCCGGACACGCGACCTTCTGCATCCCTGGTTCTCGCGCAACAAGCCTCCCACAGCCAGCTCCCTACGCCCAGCCTCCCACAGCGAGCCCCAACGTCCAGTCTCCCACAGCCAGCGTCCCAAGGCCAGTCTCCCACGGCTACCCTCCCACAGGCAACCTCCCAACCGTATCCTCCATCCCTCAAGCACTCCTCCAGAACGTCGATAATGTGTCGATGATACTTTGAAACCGTGGAGTCTCGCGCCGGAATCGATCGTGGTGCATTGGCGAAATCGACAAACGCCAGACAAGATGTGAAGGCGGAGGAAGAGAGTGGTGTTGCACACTTACAGCAGACTTGGACCAATCGTGGGCGATCGATATCAGCCAATCCAGTGGGCCGGAATGGTTTGTCGTGTCGTAGCAGCATCCGACGATGTTGAAGCATGGGATGGTGTAGCGTTGCGATCGGGAGTAGAAGGTTGAACATGAGGCTCCAGAGATCGACCAGAACGGTAGCGGCAAGGAGCTGGGGAGTTGATCACGCAGCTGAAGTCGGCAACGACCACCATCACATGCGGTGATGGCGTATAGGAGGAGAAAGAAGAACAAGAAAGTGGAGAGGAAGAGGAGCGTGATGGGGGAGTGGAGGGGTAGACGAAGTGATGAGACCATGTTGAAGTGGTTCAACTTCGATGCAAGAGTTAGGGAGTGCTGGCTGTGTTGAAGGGACCCATAGTCTGTAGAGACAGCCTATGAGTCAACAAGGAAACTGTCTCATCTAACAGTGTGAAAGGAAGACAGAGAGAAGGTGTTGCAAACCTCGCTCAAGAGCAAGGCCTGCTGCACGGGAAAACGAAACACGACCTTCGCTCCGCAGCGAAGATCGCTCAATCAGGAAAGCGAAATTTAAGATCGGAATTGGAAATGATGGAGGAGAAAGAAAGAGACAGGCTCACATGAGATCTACTCGGAAGCAGAGCTGATGGCCATGAGAACGGACAAAAGAGATTCTCGCATGCCCGGGCAAGCGCAGATGGAGAAGAAGATAGAGGAAGAGACTGTGCTGAGCACCTCCGAAGCGATGGTCAGAACCACCAACAACAGAAGGTGCTGCACTCGCTGGACCTCCGGCAGCCAGAGCTGGCCAGAGGAAACGACAGCAAGATGCCCCGATGCCAAAAGAGCCCCCAATGCCCAACAAGCCGTCGGTACCCCACGAAACCCCGATACCCCACAAGCCGTTGTCAAGCGACAGCGACCGCCTGCTGAGCGCAGGACTTTGAGATTGCAATGCAGTCAAGGGTGATGCATCAGAGGCCGAAGCATAATAGGTCCTACCACCCTTCGAGCTGACATGCGGAGACAACTCGGGACAGCATGCTGGACTTACAGACCACCCTCAGCATCACCTCGCGGTGGAGAAGGCGCCATGCCAGCAACGGGAGCGGACAACCCACAAGTGTCGGGCTTACAGACTCCACTCGGCACATGGTCTTACGAGCAGTAGCCAGAGCGGGGTCCTGCCGACGAATTGAGCGGACATGGAAAATTGCAGGGCCTACAGCTCAGCCTCCAACGCTGCGTTGCGGCAACCGCTTCGACGAGATCTGGCCTGCGTAAGGAGTGGACGAGCGGACATGATGGGACGAACGACTAGTGCATGGTGTGACGTGAGAGACTGGGTGAGGGGTGAAGGAGGTGCATGAATGCCTTCGACGACGATGAGCATGCTCGCGGAGCAGCTACATACATCGGAGGTTGTGAGCGACCACGGGAAGGGGGACGATAGGAAAGCGGAACGCTGCCTGAGCAGCACTCTCTTCTCATGTACGATGGCTCCCGTGTCTGCAGCCACCACTCCAGAGCAGTGGCCACGACATGGCAAGGTTTGATGGATAGCAGGAGAACAAGAGAAAGAAGCATTGGAGGGTAAGGGATGCCTCGACTCACATACAAACGACTGCCACTCGAAAGCAGCACCCGGAGTACGGCCATGGTGAGGGTTAAGGAAGGAGGGAAGAAAGGGGAGCGGGTAGTATGAAGGGCGTAGATCGGTTCGAGCAGTTGCAGGTGCCACTCCAGAGTGGCGACCAGCCTGCGGTCATGCATTGGTGATTGAAAGAAAGAGACGAGGAAGACTGATCATGCTCAAGGGCATTGTCAGAAGATAGGCCACGACGCGGCACGCATTTCACAGTCGGACGTCCTTAAGACCCATCGAAGGGTACTCGGATGACACCCGAACAGCAAGCTGCATGTGCGACAAAGTGCAATGCGGCGAAAGATGATGTGCCGAAGCGCAAGCAACGACAAGTCCTACCACCCTTCGAGCCAATGCGCGAGATCAAGTACCGGACAGGGTTTAGGACTTACAGATTTCAACAAGCAGACAGCTCGCGGAGGAGGCAGTGGTATGGCTACTCTCATGCCGGTGGGAGCGGTCAGTACGCCAAAGTGGCTGGACTTACAGACCCTTCGTCGACCTTACCATTGACCCTGAGACTCTCACCCGGACAAGACCTGAGGTGAGCTAGCTCGAAGGGTTGGTGGATCAGCCGACGCAAGGCCATGCCATCATGGAGCGGACAGCACGCCAAGACCGGCTAGGACTTACAGACCCTTCACCAATCAGCTTCTCGACTCCGAGGCTCTCATCGGGCTAAAGCTTGGGATGACGAGCTCACACGAGTCGAGAGTGTGGTTGGCGAAGAGTCCTGCCAGCGCGAATGCGGACGACGACGAGCGGACATGACCAAGGATGGGACTTGCAGTCTTAGTCTACTGCGTCACGCAGTGAAGCGCACGGCTCGATATGAGACATGCCCAGTGCTGAGGAGTATGAGGACTCTTTACCTGGTCTTACAGTTCCGAGCATGGGCGGCCGAAGCAAGCGCCAAGCCCGGGACATGCCAGTATAGGGACCATACTGGTCGCCACCGCAGTCATGCCACGAGGACACGGAATTACGACGGCAATCTGACAGTATCTCGAGTTGTCTTCGATGCAATTGTGTTCGAGCGACGGGCGACGTGGTATGGACGCACTCTTTCCCTCTTGCTGTGGCAAACCGGCCAGACAGTTCGGTGTCTTCTCGAAGTGGCGACAGCGAGAGTCGATCAGCCAAGTACCCTTGCAATTGCGGTATCGGTCAGGCAGCAGTCGCGGGTCCAAGCCATGATCAATGGCAATGCGCTTCCTGGAAGGGAACTTCGCAAGGTCGAGGGTGAGGTGGCAGATGCTTTTGTGAGCGACTGCCGGATTTGGATGCTCGCATGGCAGGTGGCTGTAACTCGAACCCTGGATGGCATTAGCAATATCTCTCGACTTTGAGAGCTATTTGGGGTGTTGGAAAGTGGCGAGTGGTGTATCATCACCGAGGCCTCGCCGACAGAGCCTTGGCGGTTGTACTGATAACGAGGCTGGTATGGTGGTGTCCATCTTGCACCTACCCGCAGTGTTGACGATCAAATGTGCCTTGAGCTGCATCTGATGGATTCGGACATCTGCGGAGACGACTATCAGCGATACTACCTTCTAGCTCTCGACGGCAGCTGGTAGATATCCAGGGGCGTGAAAGTCTAGTCGTTGGCGGCTGTCAAGCGGTCAGTATAGATCAGGGACGCAAAGTCTACGTACCAACGCTACCCTCAGGGACACCATGTGGTATGCGCAGATACTTCATTAGGCAGTGGAGTGAAAGTGGCGAACCGTCGCACTGACGTCGACGTCACACTAGAGGGTTTTGGCGTCAGCAGTCGTGTGCAATTGACCGGCAGCAGCATCAACTTTGACGCAGCGCCATCGCCGTCAACACCGCGGGAGCGCTCACGCGATGTAGCGTGATGCTCGCGCAGTCATTGTCATATCAAGAGTGGAGCCTGCTGTTCCATGCTGCGGACTAAGTGTTGACCTTTCGAGGCAGCGGTGGTGACGAAGGGGAAGGGAGGGTGATGAAATTACTGCTGAGCGACTGTCTACCATCCATCATCGCGCCGATATGGCGCAAGGCGACTCTCATCCCTCAAGGTCGCCGGGTCGCTCGCCGTGCGCCGCAAGTACACCCCTCGAAGCTACCAGAATCGACACCGACAGGTCGTCGAGTATAGGCGGGTTTTTCAGCTTGCAGTTAGTGGAGTGCAACATGGTGTGTGCAAGCTGGTGACGGAGTGGGAGCAGTAGTTGGAGCTTCAGTAGTGAGGCTTTGAGAAAGACAAGCGGAACGGCCCGCAATCTTCACCCAGAACAGCGACTCGGGTCAACACGAGAGACTCAAGGGCTGTATGCTAGCGATCTATGTAGGAGATCCATCAGCGAGGCGATTGGAGACTCCTCTAGTGGTCTATACTGGCCCAACATCGCAAGTGGCACAGTGCTGGTGCTTGAGGCAAGGAGTGCTGATCCGACTCCATCGACAACCTTCAGCAGCCACGCTCTAGCACCACACAGACTGCGCTTACTCTCGCGACTATCCTCGGGAGCTGGGGAAAGATTGCAGGTACTCATGTAGCCGTAGCCAGAGTAGAGATTGACTCCTTCACATCACTATCAAGAAGACACAGCTGTCTCAGGTGACTTCGCGTCAATTCGGCGTTGCCCAAAGCAGCCTCCCGCCATTACAAGCCCACCAACACCACCGCACCTCGGCTGCGGGCGCTCGAATACCATACACTCGACAGCGCAGGCCATTCGGACGGCTTACGCGAGGTAAACATTTTCCTCCGACGCTTCGCACCGACGCAGCGATGGTGCAGCGCTATGGCAGCCTGTAGCCCCATCTCTGTAAGATCATCGCCGGCAGCGCAACTCCATCAAGTCCACTCAGTACCGCCCGAGAGCTTGAGCAGGAAGTCTAGCAGTAGAAGCAACATTGACATCTCTTCGCCGGGACTTCCAAGTCCAAGTGCGTTCGTACATCCGCGCGTGAAACAGACCCTGAAAGGTGGATCAAACGCACAGCAGGCACCCAATGGAGCGCATATGGGGTTCACAACGGCGAGGAGCTTGCACACTCTACTTGCTACAGTGGGAGATGCGGAGGAAGATGGGACAGCAGTGGCGAGAGAGCAGGCAGCAAAGGACAAGGGCAAGCTCGTGAGGCCCAGGAAGACCTCGAGAACACTAGGCGAAGTCGCAAAGGGCTCTGTCAGCCCTCGGCTTGCTGCATTTGCTCATGCAGAGGCACAATCCACAGGCACACGATCGCCACACGGTCCACCCGCGCTTCGAAAGTCTACGACACCATCTGTGGATGCGGCATCCCCAGGTAGATCTCGAAGACCCAGCATCTCGCTCTCGGAATTCTCCTTCAACGGCAATGCAGCGCCGGCAGTGGTCTCGCCAATCCATCTTGCACTGCCTATCAAGAAGCCACGCAAGGAGACAGAACCAAAATCCGGTACTGGCGTCAGGCCTGCTGCTACCAAGAAGTCGAGGAAGCCCAAGACAAAATCCGAGTCAATCATACTCAACTCAGATGAGCCTGATGAAGCACTCACTGCCGAGATCGGCGACTCTGTTGCTACTGTACCAGAGCTTGAGGAGATATCGGCAGAGCATGTTCGGAACAATGAAGAACCGCCAAGACGAACGGGTCCAGCGATTGCCAACTTCGCCTATCACACGAGTGCGCTGCCAAATCCTATGGCTCCCGCCGAAGAAATGGCCACTACAGTGAAGCCAAAGCGAAAGAGGACAGTAGCCAAGAAAGAAGATGACGGTGAGCTTGTGGCGAAGAGGTCGAAGGTTGCGAGGACGAAATCGAAGACTACTGATCCGTCTGTCGGCATCACTGCCGGGTCTAGTGCGCTCGCTGAGTTGAGCATCAACACAATAGTACCGCCGGCTATGCAGGGGTCCGAGAAAGACGTACCAAAGGCTCGCAAGCCGCGAGCAAAGAAAGTCGCGCTTCCAACCTCCGATCTGGTCACTGCAGGTGATGCTCCCGAGCTGTTGTCCAAGCAAGCTAACACTCGCAAGCCTCGAGTGCGTCAGAAGACTGAGCAATTGACTTACTTCGCCTCGATAGCGCCAGCCATGGCTTCTGTCGCTGGAGCGGCACAACCACAGCCTGAACCCATCGCAGACATTACTCCAGAGGGAGAGATAAACATCTTCTCGCAAGTCAACGCCGAGCTGGACCAGACGCTGCATGAGAAGCCGTTAGCTGACTTCCTCGGCACCATCGAAAGTGTGCCCGGAGAACCTGCGACAAAAGACCTGGCGGGCGAACTTAATCCATCCGAACTTGCTCCGACGAGGCGCCGAAGCTGGACACCGACACATGAGCATCGGCTTCTGCATAATGTCACAGGCGACATCAGCAGGGAAGTCGACGCAGACAGTGATGTAGATGACATACCAGAGCGGGTATCAATGGCGCAGCTGTTGCAAAGCTTCACGTACGCCGCTGCTGATGGCCAATCTATGCCTCAAGATAAGCGAGCTGGCTCGGTTGAGGCTCAGCCCAAGCGACGTAAGATCGAGCTTGAGGACAGTGTCAAGATGCCGCCACCACCAGCACGGAAACGCAAGTCAAACACCGACAAGGTCGACAAGCCTGCAAAGAAGCCCAAGTCACCGAGGAAGAAGCCGCAAACGATCACTGCACTTGCAACTGCTGCCTATCTGTCCGTGATCGTACCCGAGATAGCGCAGCCGACAGTCTCGTCATACTTCGACACCGTGAAGCCCAACAGTGATGACTCCAGAGACCCGGAGAAGCCAGACGAAGGCGAAGCGACCGAGGTGGTGGCAAAGATCAAGAAACCACGCAAGTCCCGTGCCAAGGTGCCTAATGGTGATGGTACACTTATCAATGGTGGCAAAGTCTCAAAGGTGAAGGCCAAAGCCAAGGTCAAGTTCAAAGAAGTTGACTACCGGCCACCACTGTGCACCCCCGGCAAAGCCAATGCCGCCATGATGACACAGGACTTCCTCTTTGGCACATCCTCACAGCTGGCTGCAGAAGAGTCGCCCACCTTCATTCGAGAGATGCAACTTGCTATCCGTCAGTCCGAAGTACAGTCGCCTCAGCGTCCTGGAAGAAGGAGTAAGTCAGAGGGCTACGGTACTCAGATCGTTACGCAGATGCCTGGCGCGAACAGCCCGACAGCGAAGAGCTACAGCAGAGTACCTACGGCGCCTCATGGGACAGATCTGTCAATACTGCAGGCTGAGCGAGAGCTGTGGTGCAGTGGCTCGAGGGACTACAGTGGAGGGATGTTGGAGAAGGAACGGGCCTTCGAAGCCAGGGCCTTGCTTGACGAGGAGCCTCTCAACGTGACTAAAACTGAATCCGAAGCACTCCAGCCTCTTGTGAGAGCCACGATTGCCGACCTCAACGCTCCACTCCGTACAGGTCATCCATTGAAAACTGCTGAAGTGCCTGCTTGCATCATCGAAGCCGTCGCACCGCAGCAGATGGACTTGCCGACGGCGCCGAGTGCGGTCCTTGATCCAGTGGAGCACGCGGCCGACGAACCTGCCAGTGGCGAGCTCCAATCCGGAGAACCGACGCAGCTGGCGGAGTCTGTGATGATAGACTTGTCATACACTTCGCCAATCGCCGAAGACTCAGCTATTGAGCTGCCCGGACTATCGAAGCAGGACGCTGCGATGACGGGCATGAGGCAGCCACTTACCAATTGCGATCAAGACGATGATGGATGGGCGCTTCTACGCAGCGATATCTCGCTCTCCAGTGAGATACTGCCCGACATCCCTGCACCGCCGCTGCTTAGGCACAGCGAGTCCTTCTCGCACAAGTCGCACTCACCTACACCCCACGTGCCGATCCCGGGACCCCCTAGAACTGCACTGAGATCGCTCGATGCCAATGCAAACATGAAAGTGATGGAGGCTCTGCCCAAGGCGACGACCTTGAGCATATCTCGCTCGCACACATCCACAACTGCTGGTGTCGCGACTGCTGTGAAGAAGCCTCGTGGCCGCCCCCGCAAGGACACACCGCTTTCCGATGTTGCGACTGAGCCCGTGAAGCGAGCTCGTGGTAGGCCGCGGAAAGATCTAACAGCCACCAACGCACCTGCTACTTCCGAGGCCCAGCTTAAGTCAGCCGCAATACCGGCCTTCCTCGCCTCGCCACCTGCCTTGCGAAAGCAACACAGCCACCCCTTCACTCTCTCGCAACCTGCAGAGTGGGCCAACATCGATGAAATCTCCGATCTTGAGTCTCCGGCAACTCCATCTTCCCGCCGGCGTCGCCGTGCGACCTCCTCTCCGCCGACCATCAGACCACTCGACTTCAGTCCTCCCATCTCGCCTTCAATCAAAGCACCCGCTCCTGCACCTCCGACGAGTCTCTCGAATGCCGCCCTGAAGCCTACTGATCCCGAATGGCTCTCTCAGATACCCATCCTCTTCCCCAGGATCACAGCCACAATCACCTCCTCACCACCGAGCACGGATCTCAAGCACCCATCCTGGCACGAGAAGATCTTGCTCTACGATCCGATTGTGCTGGAGGACCTCACTGCTTACTTGAATGGCAAGGGCGTACGGATCAGTGTCAGGAGGCCGAAGCCGAAGGTCAAGGGCAAGAAGAAGGGAGACGAGAAGACGGTGGGGACGGAGAGGGAGCGGGAGGTTGTGGAAGAGGAGCTCAAGGGGTGGATGGTGCAGAAGTGGTGTGAGGAGTTCTCGATTTGTTGTTTGTGGAGGGAAGGGTTGAGGGGAGGGGTGAAGGGGAATTACTGATGAGCACGAAGAGATGACTGAATGGCCTTCATCCCCAATAAACGGAAGGCCAGGGAAAATGGGCGCAGGTCGGTTGTAGTATACCCAGGAACTTTGTATATGATCATGTTTCGGCGTGCTGGTATGGTCCGCACTGTATGATGTAGCTTTCAAGACCACAATTGCAACAAATTGCGCTGAATACCGTGACATGAATTACCATAGTGGGTAGTAACATGGCCGCACTACGGACTCGCCCCGAGACTCGTCTACAACAGCGCAAAGGCCACTCCACCAACAACAGCCAACAGAGCTCCACTCATCACACCGACCTTCCCACCCGCACCAGTATACGGCACCGGCGGCTTCGCCCCTCCACTCGTCCCATTCCCAGCACCCGTCCCATTCTGGCTCATGCCCGCGCCCGTAGTCCCAGCCAAGCTCGCCGGACAAGCCGGCCCATTCACGAACGAGCCCGTAGCATTATTCATCGCATTCTGCGTCATGAAATAGTTTCCTGCCACTGGCGCACCGGCTACGTCGGCGAAAGCGGTGATGGAGTAGTTCACGCGCGCTGCTGCGGAGCGGTTGAAGACGTCTCGACCGGCGTTGAAAGCTGGGATGGTGAAGTTTGCGGGCTGTGCGAAGAGGTAGAAGGCGTAGTCGTGGGGTGTGTCGTTCAATGGTGGGCCCTGATTGAGTTGTCAGCGCTGCAAGGACGGAGATGCAAATGTGGAGGTACTTACGGGTCCACCGTACTCGGCTGTAGCGGGGGTGTTGTTCTCGAAAACGCCGGCGGAGTTCTGCACGAGGCCGGTCTGCAGCCAGTGCAGGCGCGTGGTGCGGCAGTCGCCTATGCCTGGGGCGAGGACGGCGGTGGAGTTGGCGTAGCGGGCGCTGGCTGGGAGGGAGAGGTCGATGAAGACGAGCATGTGGGTGCCGGTGAAGATTCGGGTGGAGGAGATGACCGGGAGGGTTTGAACGACTGCGGTCGCGTTAGCTGTGCTTGTCTCGGGCGTGGACTAGGACCTTCGTACGTGGCTGGGCGATCAACGCGCCAGAGGAGACGGTGAGGTTGCCATCGTAACTGACACTCAGCGGCGTACTGGTGTATGGCTCGAAGCCTGCTGGTGTCTGCGCAGATGCCAGAGGGGAGAGGAGCAGTGCTGCCGTAGCCGCGATAGTAGTATTGGACTTCATGCTTGCGGATGTAGTACTGCTTGATAGACTGGAGAAAGAGGAATATATGCAAGGCACGCGATGGAGAGATACCTACCGTTCCAGCTTTGGGCCTTGCTTCTGACTAGCTCACACGTGGGCTCGACATCGCGCGCCCAGTGTCTGATACATTGAGAATTGCTTGGCTACCATCATCCATTGCGCCTCGGAAAGCTTGGACGATGCTGGGCGGAAGTCGATCGTCTTTCATCTCGCCGGAGATTAGTATATCCGGTCTGCCGGTGGCTTCATGTATGGAGCTGCAATCACTCTATTTGGCTTCCTCCTCCGCAGACGACCACTCCACGCGATCCGGACATCGACCTGTTTCCAGAGGACGCAAGCCAGTGGTGTCGTAGAGTCAGCATGGGCTTGAGATGGAGTGGGGATATCCGCCAGTCTTCACCATACATCACCCAGACGCTCACAGCCAGCATTCCATAGCCACGTGCGCGATGGCGATACAAAGGCACCAAATGCTGGACATGACGGATCCAGAGAGTGCGCTGCGTTCTTCTTTGTAGCTTTCAGCTTCCCAGGTATACTCTCAAGCACTTAAGGAGTCTGCTAGAGGAAGCTAGGTCTACTCTCAACCCTCTCCATAAGAGTCGCTGTAGCTTCCCAGCGTTCACGCGCCTCGCACTCGTTTCCCCATCTTCCACATCTCAGTCAATATGGGCGACCTCCACCTCACGTCTCCGAACTTCACCCTCGACGTCCGCCTGAAGGACTCTCCACCAGAGACCATCCCGGACTACCGCTCAAGCTACACAGACGACCCAGATGCCATCTCCGAAATCGGTCCTTCCTTCAAACCCATCTCGCACTTCCAGCGCTCCCCTCCTGTACCCCAGACCCTCTCCACAACCTACGCAGATCCCACGCCCATCGCCCTGGCAGGCTTCCTGCTCTCTAACATGCCTTCCACGGTAATGCTGCTAGGCTGGGGAGGCGCAGGCGGCGGCACAGGGAACGAGACGACGGCTGTAGGTCCGTTCTTGTTCCTAGGATCGGCGCTGCTGTACTTTTCCGGCCTGGCAGAGTGGCTCCGGCATCAAACGTTCGCAGCGACGATCTACTTCACACTCGCCGGCTACTTTGGCGCGCAGGCAGCTTCCCTCATACCTGCGTTTGGTATAGGAAGTGGAGCTGGAGGCAGCTATGGCGATAGCTGGGGCGTGTTCCTGGTTTTCATGGGAGTTATGATGGCTGTGTTCGCGTTGGGAAGTCTGAGCATCGATATGGTGCATGTGTACATCTTCGTCGTATTTACGATTTGCTTTGGGTGCGAGGCTGCGAGCTATTTTACTGCAGAAAGTGCGAGAGATGGCTCGGGGTATCGCTGGAGAGTTGCGGCTGGGTGGATGAGTCTGGCTGGCAGCGCTGGGGTGTGGTATCTCGTGAGTGACCAGAATTCATCCGCAACGAATCCGTGAATTCACTTGCTAACTATCTGTAGTTCATGGCCTCGATACTCGATTCCGTCGACTTCCCCTACACGTTACCGTTGGGCGGCCTGGGTGGCTACATAAGGGGCAGGAAAGCCAGAGCAATGAAAGACTGGCATCGGTCTCGCATCTCGGTCGTTGGAAGAGTCTGACCAAACCTATACACACAAAATTGTAAACCTATGCTTCACGATTGCTACACTCCTCACTCATACCATTCACGGCAATCCCAGCCCTCCCCTCGCCATCAACTGCCTCCACCAAACCGCCATGACATACCCCCATGCACCCCGCAAACCTTAAATCCAGGCACGCTGCATGGCGCAGATCTAGAGCTTCCACGAGCTCTGTCTAGCTCCAGCTCCCGCTCGCTGTGCTCGCACCATTCCGTCATCTCACAGCATGGGAATAATTGTTGGCTCGACGCGTGCTGCAGCGTTCCCGGGCTTGCGGAGATCAATCACTGTGCGCTATGCTGGAGGGATCGCAGTATGCGCATGGGTGTTATGGCCGAGGGTAGGGCATGTGTGATGCACATACGAGAGGGGAAGAGGACGATGGCAAAGAGTCCAGGCAGTATAAGTATAAATAATTGTCTGCATTTTCATTGTGGTGCAACCTTTTGGCACTGCACGATCCGTCTGTTTCACGATTGTTCTTAGCAGCCAAATCAGCTTTCGCAAATACCCTTAGCCATGCATCCCTCCACCCTCCTT
Source organism: Rachicladosporium sp. CCFEE 5018 (assembly GCA_002077045.2). Lineage (NCBI taxonomy): Eukaryota > Fungi > Ascomycota > Dothideomycetes > Cladosporiales > Cladosporiaceae > Rachicladosporium > Rachicladosporium sp. CCFEE 5018. Next base: position 1,701,234 of record KZ111140.1, read on the forward strand.
CCCGCCGCTCTCTGGGCCTCCCTCATCTACGCGATCCCCTCTTGCGCGGAGACCGTGAACCGCACTGCAACGAATGGCTACGGCTCGACGCCCTCTGAGCGGCACTACATCAACCACACCCAGGCGCTCACAGTGATCAACTCAGGCATAGCCAAGGCCATTGAGATCAAGTGCGCCGCCTCAATTGCCCAAAGGCTTTTGCTGAGCCACCCAAGCAACAGCGTACTAATGCTCCTTGTAGTGTCCCAATGAACATCGCCGTCCTCGACCCCTCCGCCACCCTTGTCGCCTTCATCCATATGGACAACTCCTACCTTGGTAGCATCGACATCAGCCAAAAGAAAGCCAAGACCGTCGCCGACTTCAACGGTCTTTTCCAGTCCAGTGGCCTCTACAACCGCTCTCAGACTCTACCAGGCTCGGATGTGTACGGAATCGAGCAGACGAACGGCGGGCTAGTGGTATTTGGCGGTGGCCAGCCGATCTATGATCCCATGGGTTACTTCATCGGGGCCGTGGGCGTCAGTGGTGGGAGCGTGCCGCAGGATGTTGAGGTGTCGACGGCGGCTGCGGAGGGGGTGGGAAGCACGATTGTGAGTGCGTAGGTGTGGCCGTTAAAAGATGGGAGGCGTAGATCGTAAGCGTGAAGTATCTAGCGCAGGCCACAGCGGTCGTGGGAGGAACGTTCGCGGGTCGCCCGGGTGAAATGAGTGGGAGTGGTAATGTTCCGAAGTAGTAGTGTCATGCATCGAAGCGATGGTCCTGTACATTAGTACATCCCTCACCAATTCACACGTGGTAGTGAAAGTCGTCTTTCTCTTGTTCTTCACCTCAGCTCGCCTCTCCCGCCCGGATCTCTCTCCAGTCTTCGCCTCTCGGCCTTGCCTCTACTTCTTTCCTCCCTCACGCGCTCCAGCTCTTCCTCCTGTCTCGCTCTCACAGGTAGGCGGTCCATCATCACCCAAGGCGCTCTTGCTACATACCTCAGCTCAAAGTCGAGCTTCTTGACCATCATCTCTAGCTGATCGTCCTTACACTCGTTGATGTGCTTGTTAGGAGGGAACGCTGGGTACAGTTGTCCATTGCCATTACCATGACCTTGGAAGGCGCGAGGCTCGGGAATGAGATCCATGGGGATGTTGGGAGGTAGCGTGTTGTCTGTGGCCAAAGCAGTTTCATGGCACCAGGCACGAGCTACGTTACGGGCCGTGTAGCCTCCGCCTCCCAGCAGTAGGAGAGGCACGCCAAGGGCTTTGACAAAGGCGATGCATTCACCGTGTTGCTTGATGTTCAAGTTGAACTGGCCGAGTCTGTCGCCTCCGAGAGAGTCGGCGCCACACTGCAGGACAATCGCACTGGGCTTGTAGGCTTCGAAGGCTCGGCCCACGATAGCTTCGAAGAGGCCGCCATACTGTCTGTCGTCTATGCCAGCGCCGATGGGGACGTTCAGAGCAAAGTGCTCGCCTATGGTGCCTCGCAAGCCGCGGTCGGAGACATCTCCTGTACCGGGGAAGAACTTGTGGCCTGGCTGGGACTCGTCGTAGGTACCGTAGCGATGGAAAGAGAGGGTCATGACGCGAGGCTCGCGCTGAAAGGCCTCTTCTACACCATCGCCGTGGTGGACGTCAATGTCGATATAGAGGACTCGAGGCCAGCGCTTGAGCATCTCGAGGATGGCGAGAACAATGTCATTGATGTAGCAAAAGCCTGAGGCTTCGGCTTTGTGAGCATGATGCAATCCACCGGACCAGTTGATGGCGATGTCTGAGGTATCCGAGACGAGCTGGCGGGCAGCGGCAAGAGTGGCACCAGTGTAGAGGAAGAGGTAGGTGGACATGTCGGCAAAGACTGGACAGTCTGCTCCTGGGCTGGTGGACAGGTTGTACGGTCCAAGATCGACATTGTCACCTGGATGCTTTGGTGGTATGGCTTTGGCGAAGCGTGGATCCCTGCATAGCTCGTCGAAGGTCGTAGGCGATACTTGGCTGAGGAATTCGACATAGTGAGGGTCATGAAAGCGACTGACTTGATCCTTGCCTGCCGCGACCGCCTCGTGCGTGTCCATGGTGTGTTGTAGGCCGTATCCGAGGATGAGATGTTTCGCCAGAGTCAGGCGCCAAGGCTTCATCGGATGGGTCTTGCCAAAGTGCATGTCTTCGACGGTGCTGTTGTAGTGATACGTGACCTTGTGGCCCTTGGGCCGAGTGATGCCATTCTCCTCAACACCGCGCATGATCTTCTCGTTCAAGTCCTGGTCTCGCCAGTATCGCAGGTCTTCCTCCGTGGCTGGTGGAGTGTAGCTGCCACTGCCTTGCGCTCCTCGTCCGCCGCATGACATCGGATCATCGTACTCGCCGCCGTTGATGTAGCCATCTGTCAGGTCTGGAGTGCGCGAGGGCGATGGAATGCCTGAGTGTTGAAGTCCTCCAGCGTCCCACTGCTGTACTATCGGGCTGCGAACGTCTGCTCGAGAGGGTGCCATCCTGAATGTTGCATCCTTCGAAGCTGTCGTCAGCCAAGCCTTGTTCGATGCTGTATCTTGCTCGATTGAAGAAGCGCTTTGTATGTCGACCAGTCCTGAGTAGGGGATTCTGGCCTGTAACCCTATCAATGCGCGCTCTACGTACAGTCTCTACTCCATGCACAAGTGGAGCATCTTCACATGTGAATCTGCAGGGCTGCAGGCGCGGGAGCGGATGATCTGCCGTCAGCCGCTTATGTCAGCCTTGGATGCGCTTGACACGGCCGCCTGTATTTCGTACATTAATCCATTACTCACGCACCACTCCCATCAGTTCCGTCGCCCGGACCTGTCGAGTCGTGTTCCCTTGAGGCTAACTCACAGCCTGCGGTAGGTAAGATCGCCAGGCACACACCGCCAACATGGCACTCAACATGCCGGAAGACGCCGCCTCGGTGCTGGAGCAATTTGTCCATGATGGTATGCAATCCCATATTATTTCATCTTCTCTTCAAGGCTAACATCAGCAGTCGCCAACACTCCCGCCGAGGTGACTCACTTGCTCGAGGAGATCCAGAGCAAAGACGCTCAAATCTTGGCTTACAAGGATGAGATCGCCAAGCGAGACGCCGCCCTCCAGAAGTGGGTGCGCATCAACGGTGGCCATGTCCAGAACCCAAAGGAGGAAGCATTCTCCAAGACGATCAATGACTGCTTCGACAAGTGCGAGATTTTGCAAGCCGAGAAGCTCGGCCTGAGCGAGAAGGCGCTCATCGTCCTGGAACGTCAGCTCAAGCGCTTGGATGTCGGACTTCGCCACCTGGCTGTGCGGGAGGAATTTCCAGCCGACTGGAATGGACCAAGTATGCTGTCTGGCACGACGACTGGCGTATCGACGCCTGTGGTGCACGCTGGCAGTAATGGAGGACCACTGCAAGGTATCTCAGGTAATGTCGGAGTATCAGGTGGTGCACCCAACATCGCAAACGCAGCACAACTCCGCATGGCCCACGCAGCAGCCGCCACACGCGCAGTTGCAGCAACAACTCCCGCTACAGCACCACGAGCGCAACGCGAGACTAGTAGTGAAGCTAGTAAGCGCCGTCGCCCTCATGTCTCACTTGGTGCCCTGCCCACCGCTGCCTCAAGTCTTCGCCAATCTTCTCTTGGGCCTGGAACGCCGAAAGCCAGCACTCCTGTTCCAACGTCCACATCTTCCCGCGCCGGCTCAGCGCAGCCACCTCAGAAAGCTGGCGCCCCGAAGAGAGCACCCACGTCCAACGCCTCAGCCAGGAGACCACCTCCGACCCAGCCAACTCGTAAGCGAATACGTACCAGTAACCTTTCCGGCCCGCCCAAGAAAGGGGACCGCCGCCGTACTCTCGCTCGCCGCTCTGGAACCCCATCATCGCACTCCCCTTCACTCTCACCCACGCCTTCAGACCTCGCTGCCTCCAACTTAGCTCGTCAAGCTGACGGTGCAGCAGGGTCGGAGGAGGACGACGCCGAAGAGGGTGATGATGCGCTGTACTGCTTCTGTCAGAAGGTCAGTTTTGGCGACATGGTGGCTTGCGATAACGATGCGTG
>KZ111140.1:1705381-1738796 GCA_002077045.2 Rachicladosporium sp. CCFEE 5018
ATCCTCGTCTTGATGACTTCATTGCATCTGCAAGCACTCCAGCTATCTGGCGCACAATCGGCATGTGCAGCCCTTGGTATCATTCGCTTTTCCATCCCGCTTCATCAGTGTCCAGCAAATGCTCATGTCGCTCGTTCGCTCTCCTGCGTCTATTGCCACTCGTCTGCTCGTACCCGCTTAGTTTCCATCACAACCCGCTGTTGTGCATCTCGTCCCTCCTACCTGTCTGATGTCCCGCCAGACAGGCTGTGATATCTATGACTCAGCATCTACAAACGCCTCTTCATTGCCCAACGAGTCTTGTCGCACGATCTGGCCTGCGCGGTTCATCGATCCAGCTTGGTTCTGTGTACTACTACTGCTCTTTGCATCGCCGAGCGACATATCTGCAAGCTGCTTTGTCGGTGCTTGTTGCAAGGCGGACTGCTGCGTGGGTATCATCGGTTGTTGGAGTTGTTGCGGCTGTGACTTGGCCGTCTGTTGTGCGCCTGCATGAGAGGCTGCAGCTTCGTTCTGTCCGAAGTCGATGAGATCGTTCGCGCCATCGGTCTGTGGCCGCGTGTGTTGTGATGTAGTGTTGTTGGTCGGAGCCTTCTCGCTTCTCGATCCTTGTTGTAGCTTCTGTGTGAGCTGTAGTGGTAGTATATGTGTGATGGCAAGTGTTTGCTGCACTTGCTGCTCGGCCGGTAGACTTGGATCAACCTTCGCGTCGATCACCCAATCAAGCTTCTCTTCGTCTCCTGCGGGTGCGGCGGTGAAGAGCTTTGGCTTCCATTCCGTCTCGCCCCTCTCTGTTGCTTCTGCTCGTTGCTGCTCCTCGATGGCAGTCTTTGTGTCTGTAGCTCCTCTGTGATCTGACTTCTTGATCGCTTTGTTCGTTGCATCCCATAGCCTCTGAGACTCCCTTGGGTCTTGCTCTTCTAGTGGTCTGGACTTTGGAAATGATGGCTTTGCAGAGCTTGCGTCGAATAGCAGCTGCTTCTTGCCTGTGCTCAGATCCTTGATGAACATCTCGCCGTGCCAGAAGCCGCTGAGTTCGAAGAGTGCTTTGCCAGTCCGCGAGTCTTTAATGTTGCCGCCTATTGCGTTGTATGTGCCTCCCACCCAACCTTTGACCTTGAACTCGACGTCTGCTTCTAGTCCAGTCTCCGGACAGCGAACGACCGCGTGATCGCCAAGCTCGTACTTCATCTTGCCGAAGAGAATACCTCGCGCGTACATGTTGGGTTGGGTAATGAAGCTGATTTCGTCAGTGCTGTGGTCAGACGTAAGGGACATCAAGCTGCACGTACTATCGCTCGTTTCGGTCTGTGAATCGCATGACCGCGATGCCTTCCATGAAGCTGCCTGCGCTGTTGCCAAGGAACTTGCTGCGAGGCTTGAGAGTTCCGTCTATACGGATGTGGTGTTCTGGTGCCATGAAGAAGTAGGAGGATTTCGGAGGGTGGTGGCATGTTTGCTCGGAGATGTAGTAGCCTCGCGTTCCATCTGGATAGTCCCACCAACCTGTGAAGACTTCCCCAAGGATCGGATTCAGCGGTTTCTTGACGCCTGGGGGTTTGATATGCCAGCCAGATAGGTAGAACTTGGTGACTGCAACGAATCTCTGTAGCGGATCGTCGATAGTAGGTAGATGTAGGAGCTGGTCGGGATGTGCCATGAAGTTTGTTATGCGTTCTAGCATACTTCGCGGCTCCAGGATGAAGGTAGGTAGGGTGATGCGTGAGAGATCTGCGCCTGGTCGCAGCTGTGCGATGATGTGGCTGATGACATTGCCCTGCTCGGAGGAGACGACGGTTTCGTCCTCGTCGGTCTCGCTGACTTGGTCTGTACTTGAGCGGGCGGAGCCGAGGCTGTTCTTGCGATGACCGAGCACCATGGTGGCGGAGAGGGTGGTGGTAGCGGAGCGGTGCTGGTGGAGGATCAGGCGTCAGTGTGGTGCTGAGTAGTGGGTGAAGTGAGAGAGAAGAGTGAATGAAGAAAAGAGAGGTAAGGTAAGGTCAGTCAATCAGGCCGCCAGGCAAGCAAGATTGGAACGCCGTCCAACGCATGCAGCAGAGCACAGCAAGCAAGCACGTTGTTGTTGTCGTCAGTTCGCCAGCATCCCACTTGCCCAGGCACAAGCTTTTGCAACGAGGTTCGCGTCACACGTCACATCCGCGGGGTCGCGAGTGACATGGCTTGGCATTTCTCCCGACTTCATGTGTCGGATGTCATCTTGCACGGGTTGCACAAAGGTCCTCCAACATCGATAGCCAGTGGTCTTCTCCATGGCTGTACCTTGTAGCTGGAATGCATTCGGGTGCGCATGGTGTAAGTGCTGTCAAGTTTGGTATATCTCGGAGAGATCAAGGATCCACGGCATAGTCGGACTTCTCCGTTGGTCTCCTCTGATGATAGCGAGGGACACCACTGCAATGGCTTGACGTATACAACCATTCGCGAGTGGAGACCTCCGTCGGGAGAGTATCAATCTGCAAGGCGGACTTGGGCATGGGAGTTCCATTTCTTGCTCTCTCAGAAGCGATTGTTTGACGCCTTCGCAGTCGCGGTGCAGTCGATGGGTCCATTGTCAAGGTCCAGCAACCATCGAGAGACCTACGACAGTGCTTGCTTGCTGTGCTATACCTATGCCAAACGATGAGACGCCTCAATGAAACGACTCAACGTACCTCAATAAATGCCCGGGGGAGGTGGTTGTGCCGGCGGGGAGGCACGAACCCAGCACACCCCCGACCACAGCAAGCGGCGTCGCGGTCTGGTGAAGCGGCACGCATACCACGGCACGGTGTTGTAGCCGTGCGCGATGCGCACCCGCGCACAGGGGACCACACTGAGCACGTACGTGTGCTCGCAATGTCTAAACGCGTGGACAACGCCACGCCGGCACATGTTGCTAGTTACCTAGTCAGTATAATGGCCCCTGCTCATGTCGTCGATATATGGACTTACGAAGTCGAGGGAGAGAGGTTTGCTGTGATCTAGTGAGTATACAATCAGCTTTGTCCTTTTACACCATCTCCTTGCATTTTTCCTCGATCATCGAGTCTCGTCGTGGAACAATAGACGTATCTACTGTGAGGGTGATCTGCTTTACCATGTCAGTCAACAGTCCATTATCTCAATGTCAGCAGATCGGAGTCGCTACTTACGAGGCGTCGTCGTGTCTGCTATATTCAACGAACTAACTGTTAGCTACGCGTCCTCACTCTACGAGGACTCGATGGGGTCTTGCTCACCTTGCTTGATGTCTTGTTCGTGTCAAGAAAGGGAAGAGTCAGTGAACTTCAGTTCATTCTGACTAGCTCGTGGGAGGGGCTACGGGATTGTCCGCTCGTCTGCAGTACTTAAGAAGGAGCGGAGTACGGAGATGCGAGTCGATGTTCGAGCTGCTTCCACCCTTGCAACCGTGTGTCTTGCATAGCGACCAGAACGTGATCGATCCAACCTACAACAAGCACGGGTACACGGAGCGTGTACAAACAGCCATCTAAAGAGCGAACACTGTCGACGACTCGACGACTTTTCCCGACATCTGCGCATACGAAGATGCAAACGATACTGGGCTGGTGTCGTTGGGAGACAAGAGGGCTTTCCGTTCGTCCGTTGTCAATCACAGCACTTGCATGACCGGGTCAAAAGAATACATCGAGTCGCGACCCGATGACCATCAGAGCCATCCCGTCGTTACTGGTCTGCTCACTGAGGCGAGAAGCATGAGATAAGGTAGCTACCACAGACATGAGAGGCCGACACGACAAGAGCGCACTACAGTAAAGTCCATTGTACTCAGCCGAATCGCCACGATGTTGTTGGGAAGCACCAGATCGTCGTCGACACGATACAATTGAGACTGTATGAGCGAGAGGCAGCGAAGACACATTGGAATGAAGCATCCCCTTTCACCCACGCAAAATGAGTGACTGACAGCGAGCCGTGGCCAGTACCGCGTAACGAAGCAGGAAATTGAGGCTCATGATGGTGAGATTGAGTTCTGTACAATATAAAGCGCAGTGCAGGCTGGCTTTTTCACTCTCGCTATAACTCTTCATCGCTCTCAGACTACAACGGCAGTGGGAAGACAGCCGGACTCTTCTTCCCATCCTTACCCACGGCCCTAATGCCAAACTGCAAGTCATCCTTCGGCAGGTCCGCAGTAACTGTCCCCACGTTCCCAGCATTGAGGTAGTGACTCCACTGCAACGCACCACTGACCCTCCACACCAACTCATAGCTAGCGACGAGCGTATCGTTCCCAGTGTTCCAGTTGAATTTGCTCAAATTATTCACAATCGCCAGACTGGTATTCCGGAACGTCGCCGGCACGCCCACAGACTGCGAGATCGTGACGTTCTTCGGCATTGCCGGGGCATTGGCAGCACTCCACATAGTCGCGAGATTCGTCCTGGTCACACGCTGCAGGTATTCGAAATTCACGAACTCGATGTTATCACCGTACACAACGCCATCTTGCACGCGCGGGTCCTGGTGCTGGTGCTTGTAGTCCTCCACGGCTTCTGTAAAGCGTACAGCCGGGAAGCCTTTGGAAAGAAAACTCTGATGGTCGCCACCTCGGAGGAAGCGATCGGGGCGGTAGATCAAGGCGACTTGCATGTCCAGGTACTGCACTGCGCCGGCAGCGACTTCGGCTATGAAACGGCCGAGGTTGCGAGCGGGGGAATCGTTCTCGCCGCTATGAGGGCCGTGGTTTGCAAGAGGTTGGCGCTGGAGGCGTTCGGGTAGAATAGCGAAGCACCGAAAAGTCGGATGGTGTGTGGGTTGATAGGCGTGGTTGGCAGGAAGCTTCCTTGGCCTACGATGTCGTTATTCCAATTTCCTTCGACGTTGTAGGATTGGTTCTTGAGAGTTCCGGCGAGGTTGCTGGAGCCGTAAAGACCTTGCTCTTCGCCTGCTACAGCGGCGAAGATCATCGTGGCGGCGGGTCTGAGCTTAGCGCAGATGCGGGCCATTTCAAGGACGAGAGCCACTCCTGACGCATCGTCGTCGGCACCTGGCGCGTTGCCAGTGTAGTCGTTAATATCTAGGCGGCGGGAATCGTAGTGACCTGTGACGACGTACCTGGCGCGCCACATTAGTAACTCGTCTTGCAGACCATTTCAAGGGTTGTGACTTACACTCGGTTGGGATCAGTAGTCCCGTTGATCCTCGCGACCACATTCGTGATGTTCACAGGGAACAGAATCCTGCTCGCCACGGGCTGGATATACGAGTTGAAGAACACATCTACATTCCCATCGCTCGTAGCAGCGATTCCCTGCATCTCCCTTAACAGCCAGTCCCTCGCAGCTCCGATGCCTCGTGTAGTGGAATTCTGTTGCGAGAGCGTATGCCTCGTCCCGAAGCTCACGAGTTTCTCCACCGTCCGGCGCAGACGCTTTTGGTCAACTTGCGCGATTAGATTTCGGGTCTGGCGATCTGGTGCTTGGGGAATGAGCTGGCTGCCATTGTTGTCCGTAGGCGGCCAGGAGGCCTCAGGCGCGTAGCCAAACGGCTGACCTGGCATAACGTTGGAGCCGGGGAGATTCTGCCATGATGTTGCTGTGGCCGTAGCCAAGAGGCCTGAGACGGCGAGGGAGATCTTCATGCTGTCTGGACGTCCTTCAAACAGTTCAGGGATGAGGTTGCATAGAAGCCACAACGTACCAGCGACCTACATAAGGTCTACTTTCTGCATTTCGCATCATCACCTGGTATGAAGTCGCCAACTGCCTCTCCTGGCCTAGCATATCGCCATTGCATGGCTGTCACGGTCATGCTGGGCGATCACTGGCGATGCAGAGCTAGATCGGCGCAGGACCCAATGATCTGGATTGGCAGCTTCATCTGCCGCGCAGAATGACGGCATTTGCATGGCTGCTATGCGGCTTGGGGGAGGCTCTTGACAATCAGCGGGGTTGGAGCACGGTGAAGGTATGGCTCCTGCCTGATTGGGTTGATGTTGATGAGCTGCCAGGTACGGGAAGCTTTGGTGGAGCATTGGTTTTCGAGGGACGTGCACGGTGTGTCACTGCTGCCATTGACAGCTCCAGCGCTTCGGTCGGAGACACGCCATGTCAACGAGAAGTGAGATGTACTATGTAGCTAATGCGGAACGGCTGAGGGCTCCCTTGACTACTGCAGTGCGCCAGGCGATGCAAAAAGTCGGTTGCGGAAACAGAGACTGCAATCTGAGGTGCATTTAGAGGTATTCATGCTATCTACTCCTCCGTCAAGAACAGACCCAAAGCAAGGATGAACTCCTCAGTCTCATCCAGTTGCGGACAGTGTCCACTCAGCCCAAACCGCACCCACTTCACCTTCGCACTTGGCTTGGTGAAGTACGGCTGCACGGCCTCATCTTGCGCCTCATCATACCTCCCATTGATCACCAGTATACCTCCCGGCACAGTCCTCTGCGTCACCTGTCTCAAGCCCTCCTCTATCGTCCACGTCTTCAGACTGCCTGTGACATAGAACTCGGACGGCCCATTCATGGTTTCGTAAACCGTATTGTCTTCTGCCAGGGCGCTGAACGAATCGTTGAGCTCTTTCGGGAATGGGTTTAGACGGCAGACGTGACGCTGGTAGAAGACGTTGACGGCATCTTCGTACTCTTTCGTGTCAGTAGTACCGTCTTTCTCGCAGCGTGTGAGGGTCTCTTGGACATTCTTAGGTAGTCCAGCGCGAAGCTTGTCACAGACCTTGAAGACTCGTCAGTACCGTGTACCGTAGTGGAAGTAGGAAGATTGCGGCCATACCTTCACCCATGTGATCATCGAAGCTGGAGAGTCCGCCACGATCACCTTGTTCAGCCCCTCCGGCTGCGTGATCGCATACTGCCCAGCCATCATGCCGCCCCAGCTTTGTCCCAGCAGATCGAATGTTTTGATCCCAAGATGCGACTTCAAGTTGTCCAGCTCCGCCATAAAGAGCTCCGGGTTGAAAAACGACGCGTCATGCTTCTTCTCCTTGAAATGCGTGCTCGCGCCGCATCCCACCTGATCATACATGATCACCGGTATGCCATAGTCTTCGTAGATCAGGGAGATGGGTAGAAGGTAGCTATGAGGGACTCCGGGTCCGCCATGCAGGCAGATCAGCGGAACTTTGGAAGACTTGCTCAGATCCCCCCAGAGCCAGTAGTGCGTCTTAGCTTTATCGCCTGTACTCGGGATCTTGAATGGAATATCGCCTTCGCTCGTGTGCTTGGGATATGGGCGGACTTGGCCTGGTGGGCGGACTGGTATTGTAGGATCTGAAGCCATCGTCATTGTGTTTGGGGAGCCTGCGTTGGGCATGGTGTGAGAGGACAGGAAGAGACAGAGACTAGGCACCAGTAGAATGCTCTCGAAAGGTTACCTTTCCAAGAAGCTATGCTGCTCAAGGTGAACATACATTACGGTTTCGCATGGCTGACAGCAGCGCTAAGGCGCAACAGGCAGGTCGAGAGGGGTTATTGCGGGCAAGGTAACGAGCTGCGCTGTCAACTCCTATTCCTTAGATTGCCCGCCCGATGAGCCCTTCTGCCACAAGCGATGAAGATGTCTTCGAGGAGGACGTAGGATTCGGGCAGGAGACGAGCTGTGTACATGTACCTTTGAGAAGCGCAACGCCGGGCCGTCTGAACAAGCTCCCGGCGCAGAGCTCCGCCGCCAAGGCATTGACAGCGACAACTCCCTGCACCAATGTCCAATCTGAACTCTTGTGATGCGTACATTGAGCCTATGAACTCTTGTTCCAAATTGCCAATGTTGCCAGCTTCTAGAGACCTAACGAGCTCATGGTCAAGCACTGAGATGTAGCATCAGTGGCAGCTCCTGCCTTCCGTTCGTCCATCTGGTACTGTAAGCGTCTTTGCCGCCTGATTTGGACTCAATCATTCAGCTTCGCTCTTCTCTGGGAGTGCAAGTAGCCTGATCTATCGCTCAACACGACACATGTGCCTCATCACTCGTCCGATCATGCAATAGCAAGCTCGCCGAAATTACACGTGGGCTCGCTGCTCAGATCCACCAGGCGTCTACGGACAGCAAGGGATCATCCTGAAAGATTTTCTGGCCAATTCGCAACGCCTTCCTTACCGCCAAACTCGGCGCTCCTAGTCATCGACATGCAAGAAGATTTCTGCGAACCTGTATGCCACGCTCAAGACTCATGTTCCCTGCATCACTGACACTGCTGCCCAGCACGGTACTCTGGCAGTCAAGAACGGTCGCGTAATTGCACCGCTCATCAACTCGCTACTCTCTCTGCCCTTCAAGATTACTATCGCATCTCGCGATCACCACCCTACCAATCACTGTTCCTTCGCCTCCCAACATCCCGGCGAGAAGCCGTTCACCTCTTCCCACACTATCCATAATCCCAACTCGACTTCTCCGGAGCCCGAGTCTCAGACTACAACTCTCTGGCCTGATCACTGCGTTCAAGGCACTTCAGGCTGCGAGCTAATCCCCGAACTTGACACTACAAAAATCCAGCATATTGTCAACAAGGGTGAAGACATACGAGTCGAGGCTTACAGCGCATTTGGACCACCATTTCGAAAGCCAGAGATAGGCATGAGCGGGTTGAAGGGCTTACTGACCGATGCCAAAGTGGAGAGGGTATATGTCTGTGGGCTGGCGCTAGACTACTGTGTCAAGGCGACCGCTCTGGACGCGATGAGGGCTGGATGGCAGACCTACGTGGTAAGGGATGCTACAGAGGCGGTGGACCAGAGCGATGAAGCAGTAGGCGCTGTGATGGAGGATTTTGAAGGGGGAAGCGTGAAGGTTATTGGGAGTAAGGAGTTGCTGGGCTGATGTGGCAGGAGCGGAGGAAGGATGGCTTTCACGTGGTAGGGCAATGGGCAACGACATAGCATGTGATAGAGGTCAATTGAGGCACCTACTTCGATTGCAGGAGTCGAATGCCGTTCACTGTGATTCCTCAATCACTGAACATCACCCCTGAACACGAGCACTAAGATCAAATCCAATACAAATTCTCACAATCACCATGGTCCCTACTAAGCTCGTCAGAGACTACTTCCGCATCTCGGAAGAGAAGTTCTGGAACCTCTTGTGAGTGATGTTGATCCCGCTGACAACAGCGAGGAGATGGCGTCCAAGAGTGATGGTACTGACGTGTGAACAGTGCGATCCAAGAAGATAGGGAGCACACGATGACCCAGCTTGCGTATTGGATGCGCATGATATCAGCGAGGAAGAGGTACGTACCATCGATATGCGTAACTTTGCTGCCGACTAATGATTGTATAGGAAGATAAAGACGACGATGAAAGCTCCGAAGCTGAAAACGATTGTTGAGGAGGTGTAAGGGCCTTTGTACCCTAGAATACTTTTGGTGATGTCCGTGCCGTTGTCTCCTTGGCTGCAAGTACATGCAATCTGCTACTTCTTCGAAGACAGTCATTCCCCTCTATCGATCTCCTTTGCAACCTCTATCTGTGGTACAACAGATTGTGATCGAGGATGAACTGGATGCCCTCCTTACGGAAAGTATCCGGCTCAACGTTTGCCACACCAGTGACATTGACATCGAAGACAATGTTCTCCGGGTTCGAAAGGCTGTAGACAGGCCAGTCGGGAGTCTTCGCGAGACCCGATGGCTTGCCTTGCGAGAAGTTCGGGTTGCCATCATGAATGAAGCTTGCCCAGCTGCTGCTCATCAAGAAAGCGAGGTCGGTGTACGTCTGCGGCTTGCCTGCAAATGGAGGCAGCGAACCCCAAGGATAGCCGTAGCCAAGACCCTGTAGGTTGTCGAAGACAAACGCGACTTCCTGGAAGTGAGCAACAATGGTGAGGCCGTTGGGAAGGGTATTGAAGCGGTAGCTGTAGGCAGGTACGTCATACTCGGTCCAAGCTTCGACAGCGCCACTGTGAATTCGTCAGCATTTGTACAAGAGACGGCACAAAGGGACAATACTGACCGACGGTTGGCGATGAAGACAAGATCTCCGTAGTATGCCTATTGATAGTATGTCAGTGAGTGTGCAACATCCAGATGCTAGATAAACATACGTTTGTGCGGCGTTGCTGTGCATCAGCATCGGATGAAGCTGGCCCGCTTTCCTGAACGCTGGGGATGAAGTACTCCGGCTCAACTGGGTAAGCTGCCAAGAGCTGATCGCTGAACTGCGGCGGGATGACTGTGCCACGGCTGCTGACGTTCGTGGCTGCCGCAATGAACTTCGCAGTCGTGTTCAAGCCACGCGGCCCAAAGCTGCCACCTTCGTCCGAGTTGGCACCATCAATGATGGGCACTTTGACAAAGGCGCCTTCCGCGAGCTGTTCGCTGCCCCAGCGAGCAATGAAGTCGCCGTCAACAATGGGGTTCCAGCCAGAGCCGGCGGTCGAGTTGAAGAAATTGTTGATGCTGTCGAAGCTTGCGAGGCGAATGCAGTTGAGGGTATCGATGGCATTGTTGCAGCCAGTGGCATTCACAAGGCCGTCATATATCGGCTGGTAATCGATGACTGACTTGAAGGCATTGTAGTTGACGGGGTTGCCGCTCTCCATGATAGCTCCCGAGAAGAGCTTGTCGTCGCGACCATTGTATGCCACAAGGTGAGTACCGACGGAAAGAGCCTACTGTTTGTCAGTGCGCGGCCGGTAAGCATGACAGTTGACAGAAACGTACCCCAGCAGACTCGCCCCAAATTGTCACCTTCGAGGCGTCTCCGCCGAAGGCAGCAATATTCTCTTGCACCCAGTGGAGAGCAAGGCGCTGATCTCTGAAACCGATATTGGTAGCTCCAGCACCGCTGACTTGCTCCGATGCCAGGAAACCCCAGCCCTGCTTGCGGTAATTGATGCTGACACCTATAATCGGCTTGCCGATCTTGATGGAGTTCTCGACGATGAAGCTTAAATTGTAGCGCAAATCGCGGGAGCTACATTTGTCAGCTGACGCAGCAATAGAGTGGATCTGGAAAGTCGTACCCTCCCATGACTAAGCCACCACCATGGATCCAGAAACCTGCATCGATGTATTAGTACACAGCCATGATAGTACAGAGAGGGGGTTGAGGGTTACCGATAGGCAGCTTCTGGTGCTCGTAGCCTGACGGGCGAACCACATTCAGGTACAAGCAGTCCTCAGACAGCGGGTAGGTTAATTCGTCACCGCCATAGCCCACGCAAGATGGGGCGTACTCCGTTGCAGCGTAGGTACCGTAGCTCGCGTTGATGGACTGGGGGATCCGGAAACGGTTCTCGCCAGTGGGAGGCTGAGCGTATGGGACACCTGAGCAACGTCAGCGACTTCTAGAATATATCTAGCTGGCAGTAGGGACACTCACCCAGAAAGTAGTCTTGGTTGTAGGTGCTTGAATGGAGACCAGTCACTGTGCCGTTCTTGATTGAAGCGCTGGGTGCTCCGCCCTTGTTACCACCACCACCGTACCCGCCATTACCACCGTGCCAGCCATGCCAGGAGCCTGATGGACCATTGGGCGCTGCACTGGCTACAGCAAGAAGGGTTGTAAGAAGGGTCAACATCGTGAGTACGTGAAGAGGGAATCACTTGCACAGGCAACGCTACACCAAAAGAGCGAAATGCTTGCAACTTTATACATACCCTGCGCATGGCTCTGCCTTGCTTCTATAGCCATCTCCACTCAGGAACAGGTCACCCGCAGTGGAACCGAGCAAAGCATCTCAGCGTCACAAGCTCCAAGGGTGGAGTCCAAGTGGTTCCGAGAGGCGGCAGATGAGCCCGCACTTTGGCAGTAGATGAGGCTGCGTTCGCTGTGTACCTGAGCACAAATCGCGCCTCTCGGTACGAGATCTCCCCATCTCCGCACTTCGTCCCCGCCTTCAAGTGGAGTTGTACCCATGTTGCTGCATCGTCATGCAGGATGTCGTGAGTCTATGGAATATCTTCGGAGCCGGAGAAATCCTTTCGCTAGTCCTCGTGTCAGGTGTTGCGATGTCGGATCGAGTGGACAAGCTTCGCAGAAATCCCGGGTGGAGTTTGTCTGCAAACGGAAATTCTTGACCGCAGCTCGAAAGTGAATGCTGATCTGTGAAGTGTCAGCATACACAAACTTCAATCGCCAATACCTCAAGTTCGGCTTCCTCTACAGTATGCGCTCTGTGGATTACGTTGCCTGGTCAAGCCATGTCATGTGCATTAATTGGCAGAAGACGAACGTTGCCATTGCGCTCGAAGCACTTCCATGTTCGCCAGGTTGCCGCGCAGCAGGACTTCGTCGACCAGCCAGAGGCGACAACCTCTTACTGGTGAGCATTACTGTCACTCCGGCTCTCTGTTCGTCAGCTCCCAGTATAGTGCGCGTTTACCGTCCGCCTGTTCGTGACGATGCTTGTCTTTGCCTGCTTCTCTTCGCGCGTGTCCAGGTAGAGATTAGTCATGACATGATAGCCTGCATCGTCGCGAAGGATACCCTGACGCGAGAGAGACCCGTCAGCATTACTCCCAAAACAGCGGGTGCTTCTGATCGACCAATTTAAGGGTGTAAGAGTTCTTATCGACCTTCATGAAGCTGGTGCCTGCACATTGCACGAACTCGGTGTCGTGAAGAGGAGCAGATTCCTATTTTCTCTCATCAGAAGGCTTCCAACGGTCCGATAGTCCGGTCGACACGCCCCGATGGCATAGGAAACACGTCCCACGAAACGGCGCTTCTAGGAGGATCTCCGTCACCAGCTGCCCGCTTGCATCAATGCATGGGTACGTTGCGAGACGACGGCGCTGGCTGCGAATCGAATGCTCCGAAAGATCTTGGTACGGACAGCTAAGAATCGTGGCGCACGAGTAGCAGGAGAGGCTCTTCGAATGACAAGGTCGAAGGATGCTCCTGTACCGCATATGATTTCAACAAGCAAGTCTCGCCGTCACATGTCCTCCTGGCGCTGGCTGGCCTACATAGTCATACCACATCATCTTCCGTGATCCAAACGCGTCCTCGTCGACAGGCACGTGCTCTCGGATCGTCATTGGAAGGCCTTAGCGAGCACCAGGCCAACGCTAAGCGACATTAGTCGAGCCTTAGCGCCTTGGCTCATCCTCCCTGGACTATTTAATCTCCAGCTTTCTCACCCTCTTCTTCCTCCGACATACTTACCACTTCACACCTGACTGCCGCAGGTGTGGGAATTTTTGACACCCCTGATCCTACCCCTTCGGGGGGTGGACAGCATTTTCTGTACACTCGCTAATTTGGTGGGTGATCACAGGAAATGATCGGTAGCTCCGCAATGACTGAATAGGAGCGTAAGCAACAACTCCTGTTGACTTCGAGCCAACAGTGATCATTTTTTGGTTGCACAATCTTTTCATCAAGACAGTGGCTGTCGGCCACTGATTGGAGAAGAGTCTGTTTCGTTAACCCTCATTGTCGCCAGAGCACAATGATTGTTTACGTGTGGCACTGTGGATGTGTCTTGCTGTCAACACGCGACGGTAACCAAGATTCGTCGGCAGCGGTGGCACACACGCTGGCCTACCGAAGCGGACCAGCAACGCATTAAAGGTAATGCTATCACGAACTGAACGTTGACGACACACTACGGAGGAAAGCATGCCTCACTGACGATTGGCTGTTGCTCGCTACTCTGTGGGCATTCGCGCGCGACTCAGATACGACCTTTTGTTCACTGCGTACGAGGGGAGAAGTTCGATAATCGACTGCCTCCAACTTCGAGCCTGAACACTCCCAGTTCTACCTGAAAGGCAGTTGCCGCAGTTCATTCGACAGGACCTGGCCGGAAACGGTCGCATCGGCCAAGTCAACTTCGCAGAAGAAGAGGCACGGTACCAACGCGAAGAGACAACGAGCAGTCGTAGAGAATCATGAAGCAGCTATGACAGAAATCTTCACGACTGTGAAACATAGAGACGATGGCTGCAGAATCACAATACTGATTACATCTGCTCGTAACAATCCACGATCACGGCAATCCATGTTTCCTCTGTGGCGAATCTCAGCCTGGAGACCTGCTTCGATGCGTTATCGACCTTGCCATCCCTTGAACGAAACCCTCCGGCGTCATCTCGCATTGGCGCCTATTTGGACTTCGAACTCTGAATTCTCTCTGGTGAGACACACGAGGCGGTGCTTTGGTACGTGGACGAGGACCAGTGCGATACGGTATATACGCAAGAAGTGAGGAATGAGAAGGAAGGCACTTCTATCTGCTGGACACACCGGGTGACTTCGACGGAAAAGTATGGAGAAGAGATGTCAACCTGGAATAGATCTTGTTGCGTGAAGGCGCATGCGACGGCGAAGGCTACAGCGAAGCTGTGACTCCCATGATGACAAGACATCCGGGAAATAGCGCAAGCGCTTCATTTGACACCTATAGCTTAAGCCTGGTCGTGGAGCACGATCTGTCACTTCCGTTGCACGAGCATCGCGGTACTGCACTTCCTGCTCTCATGCTGTTACTTTGGCGCCCAATGCTCCCCCGGGTACCAGATCATCCGTAGATATACTTAGGTCCCATGTGAAGCGCTTCCACTCTTCCTTCTCCAATTGCTAAACTTATCTCTCTCGGTCTCTCGCAGCGTAGTGAGAGTCTCCTCACTGAGGTTGTGGCCAGGGAATTGATTGTCAAATCCAATCCGCCAGATTGTGTCGTATGGCCGGTGACTGTCGAGAAACATAGCAACAAAAGCGCGCTGTACGCGGTGTATAGCTGCGGGCTGCCGGAGGTATCCTTTCTGGTGTTCTTGCGCAAATCACTTGTCATTCCTCAACTCGTTCGCGAACGTCTCGCCCCAATAGTAAGGGACTGGAATGAGATTGCCGGGCCAGTGGAAAATCGCGAGCTCCTGGTTGACAAGTGGGGAGGGCAGAGAGCCTTTACCACAATACTCAATGAATTCTGTCAGGGTCAAGTGGATGCGCTTCTGGCTCGGTCGGTCGAAGAAGGTTCTGGTGCCTTTATTGTAGATTGTTGGCTGCTTCTTGGCGAGCAACGCACTATGAACTGTGGTGCGACGACGCATGATACTGATAAGATCAAGAGCTGGTCTGGCACCCGGAGGGCGTATGTAATGAGTAATCGAGAAGCAAAGAAAAGCAAGTGCAAACATGTAAAAAGAACTACTCGGTGAAGCTGTAGATTACCTCAGTGGAGAACGCACTGGCAAGATCCGAACTTGGCACAACGGTTAGTATCAAACTCCCAAAACAGTGGCAGTAGGGTGTGGCAGCCCCTCCGACCGGATCAGGTGTGGCAGCCCTGTCCTCGGTGAGGAAGCTCTAGACAATGGCAATTATATAGTACGACATCTTCCCTGTACTACACGTGCTGGCTTGACTCTCGGCCAATGCGTAGAGTCGCGCGGAGGGAATACAGCGACTACAATGCTTCGTAGTCCTTGACCCATTCCCATAATCCCATTCCTGCTGAAGTTGACGGCGACGGAGATCTGGGTACGTGTATGCCAGTCTCGCCGCGAATTATTGCCAATTGAGATCATTGTGCCTATCATCCTCATCGTAGCTGCTGTAGGCAGTCGTCAGTTGCGGCCAGGAAGGCACTCCTCACTCACATGCACGTGCTCACCAAATGCTCATCTCGCACGATCGTGTCGAAAAAGCAAAGGTCTTGCATCATATGTATGCCCACGAGATCTACCTAATAAGCAGTGTGCGTTCCAAAAACTGCTCGTGGACCGTTGCACAGTAGGCCAATCTCGAGCGACCATCGCAGAGCGACCTCAGTTCCTCACCCACGATGCAGTGCAACCAAACCTACCTCAGACCCTCTGAGTCCCACACGATGCCAGTGACAGCAAAGCTGCGTTTCGTCAGCAGCTGAATGGTCCACAAAGTCATAGCAAACATCATCGTTTGGGAACAAACTCACGAAACTGTTCAGCTCATGCTTGCACGATGAAGGGAGCCTGAGCACGGGACAATCAAGCACGATAGTCTGCAGAAGTGTATCGTCCTGCTTGCTGACAGTCAGCTGTCTCGATGCCGTGGTGCATACGAAGGACACCCCCAGCAAGCCAGAACCTCCTCTCACCCGATGTCCCCAAGCTCATACTCATCGAGAGCGATGCTGAGCGATGCTACAGCGCTACGATGGCAGACATGGGCATCGCTGAGGGTCCAGCCTCTAAGGGGCTCAATCCCGCAACAGAGGGTGGGCCGCATCTCGATACTATCCTCCCTCAACGCCGCAGAAAAGCGCTTCATCGAATGTGATAATGAGCATGGTCACCTTAAAGCACAGCCGATATTAGCTCCTCAGCTTCGTCATGTCCAGCTCTAGCGAGTACTGGACCTCAGTCGGATTAGCGATCGGAGAATCTTGCCAAACGCACCTAATGAGCTTTTAGCTTGGCGACAGCGAGCCAGAAGACCAACGACCGAGCTCAAGATAGCAATATCTCACCATTCTGGCTCTCCCATTGCTCGAGCAGAATCAGCAACAGCCGTGAGGCATGACGCCAGAGGTCTTGAGAGCGGTGATCCGACCTCAAGAGTGTACCATGCGCATTAACGGCAAGATCAAAAGCTCCAATCACACAGCAAAAAGCCGATAACGACGCACTGGGCAAAAATTCGCCAACCCAAACAGGAAGATAGCTGATACTCACAGATCTCCGGCAAGAGCGTGGCCAAGGCTAGAAGATCGAGGTACGAGATAGCATCAGCAACGAAAGCGGCGGCGGCAACGATACGAACACGATATCGACAGCAGCATGGTATAGTCGGCAGGCGGACAGAAAGAGATGAAGATGAGCACACTCACCGGCGGGACGCCCGAGTAGTGACTGTTGGAGTTCCACCTCGAGCATGAGCCTGCGGTCAACAAGGTCACGAGCCACCGACTGTTGAAGAGGGTGGCGAATGCAAGGTTGTTTCATTCGATGCTGCAAGCTTCCGTACCACTGTTGGAGAGATCAGCGGCACTAACGCAGACTCCTCCTCAAACCTCGCCACCACCGACCTTGACCTTAGCTCCGGGTTGCGGTTCATAGCCCAGCGACGCGAGCCCTTCGAAGCCCTGCTCTACCCAGCTCACGCAAAACCCCCAGCAACACGCCCTCCGTCTTCGAAAGCCATCCTTCAATTCGACATCCTTTTCGCCCGAACCTCACTACCCTTGTGAACCAACAAGCGATCTGCCCAACGTTGCCATAATCCTCCAGCAAAAAGACGCGCTCGTCCGGACACGCGACCTTCTGCATCCCTGGTCTTCGCCCAACAAGCCTCCCACATCCAGCTCCCTACGCCCAGCCTCCCACAGCGAGCCTCCAACGTCCAGTCTCCCACAGCCAGCGTCCCAAGGCCAGTCTCCCACGGCTACCCTCCCACAGGCAACCTCCCAACCGTATCCTCCATCCCTCAAGCACTCCTCCAGAACGTCGATAATGCGTCGATGATACTTTGAAACCGTGGAGTGTCGCGCTGGAATCGATCGTGGTGCATTGGCGAAGTCGACAAACGCCAGATAAGATGTGAAGGCGGAGGAAGAGAGTGGTGTTGCACACTTACAGCAGACTTGGACCAATCGTTGGCGATCGATATCAGCCAATCCAGTGGGCCGGAATGGTTTGTCGTGTCGTAGCAGCATCCGACGATGTTGAAGCATGGGATGGTGTAGCGTTGCGATCGGGAGTAGAAGGTTGAACATGAGGCTCCAGAGATCGACCAGAATGGTAGCGGCAAGGAGCTGGGGAGTTGATCACGCAGCTGAAGTCGGCAACGACCACCATCACATGCGGTGATGGCGTATGGGAGGAGAAAGAAGAACAACAAAGAGGAGAGGAAGAGGAGTGTGATGGGGGAGTGAGGGGGTAGACGAAGTGATGAGACCATGTTGAAGTGGTTCAACTTCGATGCAAGAGTTAGGGAGTGCTGGCTGTGTTGAAGGGACCCATAGTCTGTAGAGACAGCCTATGAGTCAACAAGAAAACTGTCTCATCTAACAGTGTGAAAGGAAGACAGAGAGAAGGTGTTGCAAACCTCGCTCAAGAGCAAGGCCTGCTGCACGGGAAAACGAAACACGACCTTCGCTCCGAAGCGAAGATCGCTCAATCTGGAAAGCGAAATTTAAGATCGGAAGTGGAAATGATGGAGGAGAAAGACAGAGACAGGCTCACATGAGATCTACTCGGAAGCAGAGCTGTTGGCCATGAGAACGGACAAAAGAGATTCTCGCATGCCCGGGCAAGCGCAGATGGGGAAGAAGATAGAGGAAGAGACTGTGCTGAGCACCTCCGAAGCGATGGTCAGAACCACCAACAACAGAAGGTGCTGCACTCGCCGGACCTCCGACAGCCAGAGCTGGCCAGAGGAAACGACAACAAGATGCCCCGATGCCAAAAGGGCCCCCAATGCCCAACAAGCCGTCGGTACCCCACGAAACCCCGATACCCCACAAGCCGTTATCAAGCGACAGCGACCGCCTGCTGAGCGCAGGACTTTGAGATTGCAATGCAGTCAAGGGTGATGCATCAGAGGCCGAAGCATGATAGGTCCTACCACCCTTCGAGCTGACATGCGGAGACAATTCGGGACAGCATGCTGGACTTACAGACCACCCTCAGCATCACCTCGCGGTGGAGAAGGCGCCATGCCAGCAACGGGAGCGGACAACCCACAAGTGTCGGGCTTACAGACTCCACTCGGCACATGGTCTTGCGAGCAGTAGCCAGAGCGGGGTCCTGCCGACGAATTGAGCGGACATGGAAGATTGCAGGGCTTACAGCTCAGCCTCCAACGCTGCATTGCCGCAAGCGCTTCGACGAGATCTGGCCTGCGTAAGGAGTGGACGAGCGGACATGATGGGACGAACGACTAGTGCATGGTGTGACGTGAGAGACTGGGTGAGGGGTGAAGGAGGTGCATGAATGCCTTCGACGACGATGAGCATGCTCGCGGAGCAGCTACATACATCGGAGGTTGTGAGCGACCACGGGAAGGGGGACGATAGGAAAGCGGAACGCTGCCTGAGCAGCACTCTCTTCTCATGTACGATGGCTCCCGTGTCTGCAGCCACCACTCCAGAGCAGTGGCCACGACACGGCAAGGTTTGATGGAAAGCAGGAGAACAAGAGAAAGAAGCATTGGAGGGTAAGGGATGCCTCGACTTACATACAGACGACTGCCACTCGAAAGCAGCACCCGGAGTACGGCCATAGTGAGGGTTAAGGAAGGAGGGAAGAAAGGGGAGCGGGTAGTATGAAGGGCGTAGATCGGTTCGAGCAGTTGCAGGTGCCACTCCAGAGTGGCGACCAGCCTGCGGTCATGCATTGGTGATTGAAAGAAAGAGACTAGGAAGACTGATCATGCTCAAGGGCATTGTCAGAAGATAGGCCACGACGCAGCACGCATTTCACAGTCGGACGTCCTTAAGACCCATCGAAGGGTACTCGGATGACACCCGAACAGCAAGCTGCATGTGCGACAAAGTGCAATGCGGCGAAAGATGATGTGCCGAAGCGCAAGCAACGACAAGTCCTACCACCCTTCGAGCCAACGCGCGAGATCAAGTACGGGACAGGGTTTAGGACTTACAGATTTCACCAAGCAGACAGCTCGCGGAGGAGGCAGTGCTATGGCTACTCTCATGCCGGTGGGAGCGGTCAGTATGCCAAAGTGGCTGGACTTACAGACCCTTCGTCGACCTTACCATTGACCCTGAGACTCTCACCCGGACAAGACCTGAGGTGAGCTAGCTCGAAGGATCAACGACTTGGTTGACAGAAGGTCATGCCACTAGTATGGGACAGTATGCGAGAAGAGACAAGAGCTTACAGACCCTCCATCAGCGTGACCGCCAACCCTGAGACTCTCAACCGGACAGGACCTGAGGTGAGCTAGCTCGAAGGGTTGGTGGATCAGCCAACGCAAGGCCATGCCATCATGGAGCGGACAGCATGCCAAGACCGGCTAGGACTTACAGACCCTTCACCAATGAGCTTCTCGACTCCGAGGCTCTCATCGGGCTAAAGCATGGGATGACGTGCTCACACGAGTCGAGAGTGTGGTTGGCGAAGAGTCCTGCCAGCGCGGGAGCGGACGACGACGAGCGGACATGACCAAGGATGGGACTTACAGTCTTAGTCTACTGCGTCACGCAGTGAAGCGGACGGCTCGACATGAGACATGCCAGTGCTGAGGAGTATGAGGACTCTTTACCTGGTCTTACAGTTCCGAGCATGGGCTGCCGAAGCAAGCGCCAAGCCCGGGACATGCCAGTATAGGGACCATACTGGTCGCCACCGCAGTCATGCCACGAGGACACGGACTTGCGACGGCAATCTGACAGTATCTCGAGTTGTCTTCGATGCAATTGTGTTCAAGCGGCGGGCGACGTGGTATGGATGCACTCTTTCCCTCTTACTGTGGCAAACCGGCCAGAGAGTTCGGTGTCTTCTCGAAGTGGCGACAGCGAGAGTCGATCAGCCAAGTACCCTTGCAATTGCGGTATCGGTCAGGCAGCAGTCGCGGGTCCAAGCCATGATCAATGGCAATGCGCTTCCTGGAAGGGAACTTCGCAAGGTCGAGGGTGAGGTGGCAAATGCTTTTGTGAGCGACTGCCGGATCTGGATGCTCGCATGGCAGGTGGCTGTACCTCGAACCCTGGATGGCGTTAGCAATAACTCTCGACTTTGAGAGCTATTTGGGGTGTTGCAAAGTGGCGAGTGGTGTATCATCACCAAGGCCTCGCCGACAGAGCCTTGGCGGTTGTACTGATAACGAGGCTGGTATGGTGGTGTCCATCTTGCACCTACCCGCAGTGTTGACGATCAAATGTGCCTTGAGCTGCATCTGATGGATTCGGACATCTGCGGAGAAGACTATCAGCGATACTACCTTCTAGCTCTCGACGGCAGCTGGTAGATATCCAGGGGCGTGAAAGTCTAGTCGTTGGCGGCTGTCAAGCTGTCAGTATCGATCAGGGACGCAAAGTCTACGTACCAGCGCTACCCTCAGGGACACCATGTGGTGCGCAGATGCTTCATTAGGCAGTGGAGTGAAAGTGGCGAACCGTCGCACTGGCGTCGACGTCGCACTAGAGGGTGTTGGCGTCAGCAGTCGTGTGCAATTGACCAGCAGCAGCATCAACTTTGACGCAGCGCCATCGCCGTCAACACCGCGGGAGCGCTCACGCGATGTAGCATGATGCTCGCGCAGTCATTGTCATATCAAGAGTGGAGCCTGCTGCTCCATGCTGCGGACTAAGTGTTGACCTTGCGAGGCAGCGGTGGTGACGAAGGGGAAGGGAGGGTGATGAACTTACTGCTGAGTGACTGTCTACCATCCATCATCGCGCCGATATGGCGCAAGGCGACTCTCATCCCTCAAGGTCGCCGGGTCGCTCGCCGTGCGCCGCAAGTACACCCCTCGAAGCCACCAGAATCGACACCGACAGGTCGTCGAGTGTAGGCGGGTTTGTCAGCTTGCAGTTGGTGGAGTGCAACATGGTGTGTGCAAGCTGGTGGCGGAGTGGGAGCAGTAGTTGGAGCTTCAGTTCTGAGGCTTTGAGAAAGACACGCGGAACGGCCCGCACTATTCACCCAGAACAGCGACTCGGTGTCAACACGAGGGACTCAAGGGCTGTATGCTAGCGATCTATGTAGGAGAGCCATCAGCGAGGTGATCAGAGACTCCTCTAGTGGTCTATACTGGCCCGTCATCGCAGGCGGTGCAGTGCTGGTGCTTGAGGGAAGAAGTACGGATCCGACACCATCGAAAAGCTTCAGCAGCCACGCTCTAGCACCACCCAGACTGCGCCGACGCTCGCTGTTAGCTCGGAGAGTAGGAGGACTTCTTAGCACACATATCGCGATAGATGCAGTAGAGAGTGGCCCCTACACTCCATCACGAGAAGACACGGCTGTCTCAGGTGACTTCGCGTCAATTCGGCGTTGCCCAAAGCAGTCTCCCGCCGTAGCAGCCAACCAACATCCACCTCACCTCGATCTTGAGCGCTCGAGTATCATACACGCGACAGTCTACGCCACTCAAACGGCTTACGCGAGGTAAATATACTCGTCCGACGCTTCGCACCGACGCAGCGATGGTGCAGCGCTATGGCAGCCTGTAGCCCCATCTCTGTGAGATCATCGCCGGCAGCGCAACTCCATCAAGTCCACTCAGTACCGCCCGAGAGCTTGAGCAGGAAGTCTAGCAGTAGAAGCAATATTGACATCTCTTCGCCGGGACTTCCAAGTCCAAGTGCGTTCGTACATCCGCGCGTGAAACAGACCCTGAAAGGTGGATCAAACGCACAGCAGGCACCCGATAGAGCGCATATGGGGTTCACAACGGCGAGGAGCTTGCACAGTCTACTTGCTACAGTGGGAGATGCGGAGGAAGCTGGGACAGCAGTGGCGAGAGAGCAGGCAGCAAAGGACAGGGGCAAGCTCGTGAGGCCCAGGAAGAACTCGAGAACACTAGGCGAAGTCGCAAAGGGCTCTGTCAGCCCTCGGCTTGCTGCATTTGCTCATGCAGAGGCACAATCCACAGGCACACGATCGCCACACGGTCCATCCGCGCTTCGAAAGTCTACGACACCATCTGTGGATGCGGCATCCCCAGGTAGATCTCGAAGACCCAGCATCTCGCTCTCAGAATTCTCCTTCAACAGCAATGCAGCGCCGGCAGTGGTCTCGCCAATCCAGCTTGCACTGCCTATCAAGAAGCCACGCAAGAAGACAGAACCAAAATCCGGTACTGGCGTCAGGCCTGCTGCCACCAAGAAGTCGAGGAAGCCCAAGACAAAATCCGAGTCAATCATACTCAACTCAGATGAGCCTGATGAAGCACTCACTGCCGAGATCGGCGACTCTGTTGCTACTGTACCAGACCTTGAGGAAATATCGGCAGAGCATGTTCGGAACAATGAAGAACCGCCAAGACGAACGGATTCAGCGATTGCCAACTTCGCCTTTCACACGAGTGCGCTGCCAAATCCTATGGCTCCCGCCGAAGAAACGGCCACTACAGCGAAGCCAAAGCGAAAGAGGACAGTAGCCAAGAAAGAAGATGACGGTGAGCTTGTGGCGAAGAGGTCGAAGGTTGCGAGGACGAAATCGAAGACTACTGATCCGTCTGTCGGCATCACTGCAGGGTCTAGTGCGCTCGCTGAGCTGAGCATCAACACAATAGTACCGCCGGCTATGCAGGGGTCCGAGAAAGATGTACCAAAGGCTCGCAAGCCGCGAGCAAAGAAAGTCGCGCTTCCAACCTCCGATCTGGTCACTGCAGGTGATGCTCCCGAGCTGTTGTCCAAGCAAGCTAAGACTCGCAAGCCTCGAGTGCGTCAGACGACTGAGCAATCGACTTACTTCGCCTCGATAGCGCCAGCCATGGCTTCTGTCGCTGGAGCGGCACAACCACAGCCTGAACCCATCGCAGACATTACTCCAGAGGAAGAGATGAACATCTTCTCGCAAGTCAACGCTGAGCTGGACCAGACGCTGCATGAGAAGCCGTTCGCTGACTTCCTCGGCACCATCGACAGTGTGCCCGGAGAACCTGCGACAAAAGACCTGGCGGGCGAACATAATTCATCCGAACTTGCTCCGAAGAGGCGCCGAAGCTGGACACCGACACATGAGCATCAGCTTCTGCATAATGTCACAGGCGACATCAGCAGGGAAGTCGACGCAGACAGTGATGTAGATGACATACCAGAGCGGGTATCAATGGCGCAGCTGTTGCAAAGCTTCACGTACGCTGCTGCTGATGGCCAATCTATGCCTCAAGATAAGCGAGCTGGCTCGGTTGAGGCTCAGCCCAAGCGACGTAAGATCGAGCTTGAGGACAGTGTCAAGATGGCGCCACCACCCGCACGGAAACGCAGGTCAAACACCGACAAGGTCGACAAGCCTGCAAAGAAGCCCAAGTCACCGAGGAAGAAGCCGCAAACAATCACTGCACTTGCAACTGCTGCCTATCTGCCCGTGATCGTACCCGAGATAGCGCAGCCGACAGTCTCGTCATACTTCGACACCGTGAAGCCCAACACTGATGACTCCAGAGACCCGGAGAAGCCAGACGAAGGCGAAGCGACCGAGGTGGTGGCAAAGATCAAGAAACCACGCAAGTCCCGTGCCAAGGTGCCTAATGGTGATGGTACACTTATCAATGGTGACAAAGTCTCAAAGGTGAAGGCCAAAGCCAAAGTCAAGTTCAAAGAAGATGACTACCGGCCACCACTGTGCACCCCCGGCAAAGCCAATGCCGCCATGATGACACAGGACTTCCTCTTTGGCACATCCTCACAGCTGGCTGCAGAAGAGTCGCCCACCTTCATTCGAGAGATGCAACTTGCTATCCGTCAGTCCGAGGTACAGTCGCCTCAGCGTCCCGGAAGAAGGAGTGAGTCAGAGGGCTACGGTACTCAGATCGTTACGCAGATGCCTGGCGCGAACAGCCCGACAGCGAAGAGCTACAGCAGAGTACCTACGGCGCCTCATGGGACAGATCTGTCAATACTGCAGGCTGAGCGAGAGCTATGGTGCAGTGGCTCGAGGGACTACAGTGGAGGGTTGTTGGAGAAGGAACGGGCCTTCGAAGCCAGGGCCTTGCTTGACGAGGAGCCTCTCAACGTGACTAAACCTGAATCCGAAGCACTCCAGCCTCTTGTGAGAGCCACGATTGCCGACCTCAACGCTCCACTCCGTACAAGTCATCCATTGAAAACTGCTGAAGTGGCTGCTTCCATCATCGAAGCCGTCGCACCGCAGCAGATGGACTTGCCGACGGCGCCGAGTGCGGTCCTTGATCCAGTGGAGCACGCGGCCGACGAGCCTGCCAGTGGCGAGCTCCAATCCGGAGAACCGACGCAGCTGGCGGAGTCTGTGGTGATAGACTTGTCATACACTTCGCCAATTGCCGAAGACTCAGCTATTGAGCTGCCCGGACTATCGAAGCAGGACGCTGCGATGACGGGCATGGTGCAGCCACTTACCAATTGCGATCAAGACGATGATGGATGGGCGCTTCTGCGCAGCGATATCTCGCTCTCCAGTGAGATACTGCCCGACATCCCTGCACCGCCGCTGCTTAGGCACAGCGAGTCCTTCTCGCGCAAGTCGCACTCACCTACACGCCACGTGCCGATCCCGGGACCCCCTAGAACTGCACTGAGACCGCTCGATGCAAATGCAAACATGAAAGTGATGGAACCTCTGCCCAAGGCGACGAGCTTGAGCATATCTCGCTCGCACACATCCGCAAGTGCTGGTGTCGCGACTGCTGTGAAGAAGCCTCGTGGCCGCCCCCGCAAGGACACACCGCTTTCCGATGTTGCGACTGAGCCCGTGAAGCGAGCTCGTGGTAGACCGCGGAAAGATCTCACAGCCACCAACGCACCTGCTACTTCCGAGGCCCAGCTTAAGTCAGCCGCAATACCGGCCTTCCTCGCCTCGCCACCTGCCTTGCGAAAGCAACACAGCCACCCCTTGACTCTCTCGCAACCTGCAGAGTGGGCCAACATCGATGAAATCTCCGATCTCGAGTCTCGGGCAACTCCATCTTCCCGCCGGCGTCGCCGTGCGACCTCCTCTCCGCCGACCATCAGACCACTCGAATTCAGTCCTCCCATCTCGCCTTCAATCAAAGTACCTGCTCCTGCCCCTCCGACATATCTCTCGAATGCCGCCCTGAAGCCCACGGATCCCGAGTGGCTTTCTCAGATCCCTGCCCTTTTCCCCAAGATCACAGCCACAATCACGTCCTCGCCACCCAGCACAGATCTCAAGCACCCATCCTGGCACGAGAAGATCTTGCTCTACGATCCGATTGTGCTGGAGGATCTGACTGCTTACTTGAATGGCAAGGGCGTACGGATCAGTGTCAGGAGGCCGAAGCTGAAGGTCAAGGGCAAGAAGAAGGGAGATGAGAAGATGGCGGGGACGGAGAGGGAGTGGGAGGTCGTGGAAGAGGAGCTCAAGGGATGGATGGTGCAGAAGTGGTGTGAGGAGTTCTCGATCTGCTGTCTGTGGCGGGAAGGGTTAAGAGGAGGGGTGAAGGGGAATTACTGATGACCACGAAACGCGATGTTGATGGGCTTGGGCGATGGATAGAAGGCAACGGCGAGACCTCGGCGTAGGTACTATCAGGATGCAGTATACCCATGGATTTGTATATGATCACCCCACAAATGTCTTGTATATCCAGTTACATTCTTACTCGATCCCACACGTTCTACAATAGCGCAAACGCCACACCTCCGACTACCGCCAATACAGCTCCACTCATCACACCAAGTTTCCCGCCTGCACCTGTGTACGGCACCGGAGGCGTCGCGCCTCCACTCGTCCCATTCCCAGCCCCCGTACCATTCTGGCTTATACCTGCGCCCGTAGTTCCAGCCAAGCTCGCTGGACAAGCCGGTCCATTGACGAAGCTTCCGGTGGCATTGTTCATCGCATTCTGCGTCATGAAATAGTTTCCTGCTACTGGCGCACCGGCTACGTCGGCGAAAGCGGTGATGGAGTAGTTCACGCGCGCTGCTGCGGAGCGGTTGAAGACGTCTCGACCGGCGTTGAAAGCTGGGATGGTGAAGTTCGCGGGCTGCGCGAAGAGGTAGAAGGCGTAGTCGTGCGGGGTGTCGTTTAGTGGGGGGCCCTGAGAATGCATGTCAGTACTCCAGCGCTTCATACCAAGGAAGGAGCCACAGGAAGACTCACAGGTCCGCCGTACTCGGCTGTAGCTGGGGTGTTGTTCTCGAAGACTCCGGCCGAGTTTTGTACGAGGCCGGTCTGCAGCCAGTGGAGGCGCGTGGTGCGGCAGTCGCCTATGCCTGGGGCGAGGACTGCGGTGGAGTTCGCGTAGCGGGCGCTGGCGGGGAGGGAAAGGTCGATGAACAGTAGCATGTGCGTGCCGGTGAAGGTTTGGGCGGAGGAGATGACGGGAAGTGTTTGGACCACTGCGGGCGTGTTAGCTATGCTGGGTTAGAGCGCGAGGCAGGAGCTTCGTACGCGGCTGGGCGATCAAGGCGCCGGAGGAGGCCGTGAGGTTGCCATTGTAGCTGACACTCAGCGGCGTGCTGGTGTATGGCTCGAAGCCTGATGGCGTCTGCGCAGCTGCTCGGGAGAGGAGCAATGCCGCCGTTGCTGCAATGGTAGTGGTAGACTTCATGCTTGCGTATGTAGTAATGGTTGATAGACTGACGAAAGAGGAAACGGATGCAAGGCACACAACTGAAATATACCTACCGTTTCACACCCCCCGGGCCTTCCTTCTTATTACCTCCGTAGGCCTACACGTGGGCTCGAGATCGCGCCCAGCATCTTGATACATCGCCCGTTGCTTGGCTGCCATCATCCATTGCGCCTCGGAGAGCTTGGACGATGCTGGGCAAAAGTCGATCGACCTGGCCGGAGATTAGTAACTCCGATATGCCGGTGGCTTCATGTATGGAGCTGCAATCACTCTATTTAGTTTCCTCCTTCGCAGACGACCACTCCACGCGATCCGGACATTGACCTGTCTCCGGTGGACGCAAGCCAGTGGTGTCGTAGAGTCAGTATGGGCTTGAGATGGAGTGGAGATACCCGCCAGTCTTCACCATACATCACCCAAACGCTCAGAACGAGCATGGCCAGACATGCTCCAAGAGCACGCCAAGTGGAGCAGAGATCACTCACGTCTTACCCCGAGTAGCTCTCACAGAGGCTACGGCAGACCTTGCACCATATGGCCAACAGCAGACGACCAGACCATTCTGTAACGCTGATAGTGTCCCCTGCAAAAAGTCTTTGTTCACAGCCAGCATTCCATAGCCACGTGCGCGATGGCGATACAAAGCCACCAAATGCTGGACATGACGAATCCAAAGAGTGCGCTGCGTTCTTCTTTGTAGCTTTCAGCTTCCCAGGTATACTCTCAAGCACTTAACGAGTCTGCTAGAGGAAGGTAGGTCTACTCTCAACCCTCTCCATAAAAGTCGCTGTAGCTTCCCAGCGTTCACGCGCCTCGCACTCGTCTCCTCATCTTCCACACCTCAGCCAGTATGGGTGACCTCCACCTCACCTCTCCAAACTTCACACTCGACGTCCGTCTCAAGGAACCTCCACCAGAAACCATCCCCGACTACCGCTCAAGCTACACAGACGACCCAAATGCCATCTCCGAGATCGGTCCTTCCTTCAAACCCATCTCACACTTCCAGCGCTCCCCTCCTGTACCCCAGACCCTCTCCACAACCTACGCAGATCCCACGCCCATCGCCCTGGCAGGCTTCCTGCTCTCTAACATGCCTTCCACGGTAATGCTGCTAGGCTGGGGAGGCGCAGGCGGCGGCACAGGGAACGAGACGACGGCTGTAGGTCCGTTCTTGTTCCTAGGATCGGCGCTGCTGTACTTTTCCGGCCTGGCAGAGTGGCTCCGGCATCAGACGTTCGCAGCGACGATCTAATTCACACTCGCCGGCTACTTTGGCGCGCAGGCAGCTTCCCTCATACCTGCGTTTGGTACAGGAAGTGGAGCTGGAGGCAGCTATGGCGATAGCTGGGGTATGTTCTTGGTCTTCATGGGGGTCATGATGGCTGTGTTCGCACTGGGGAGCTTGAGGGTCGATGTCGTGCATGTGTACATCTTCGTCATCTTCACGATTTGCTTTGGGTGCGAGGCGGCGAGCTACTTCACTGCAGAGGCTGCCAGAGATGGGGCAGGATATCGATGGAGGGTTGCTGCGGGGTGGACGAGTCTGGCTGGCAGCGCTGGGGTGTGGTATCTGGTGAGTGACTCTGCTCCTGCCTGGAAGCTACGCATGCACGCCCGCTGACACTTCGCAGTTCATGGCCTCGATATTCGACTCCGTAGACTTCCCCTTCACGTTACCATTGGGCGGCTTGAGCGGCTACATTAAGCCTAGGAAAGGTATAGCAATGACAGACGGCCATCGATCCCAAATCTCGGTCGGTGGAAGAGTATGAGCAAGGCTTTACCCACACACATATGTAAATCCATGCTTCACAACGACTATACTCCTCATCGTTATCATTACGGCAATCTCAGCCCTCACCTCGCCATCAACTGCCTCCCCCAACCCGCCATGACATACCCTCATGCACCCCGCAAACCTTAAATTCAGGCACGCTGCATGGCGCAGATCTAGAGCTTCCACGAGCTCTGTCTAGCGCCAGCTCCCGCTCGCTGTGCTCGCACTATTCCGTCATCCCACAGCATGGGAATAATAACGTTGGCGCGACGCGTGCTGCAGCGTTCCCGGGCTTGCGGAGATCGGTCGCAGTCTGCGATACTGAACGTGATCGCAGTATGCGCATGGGCATCATGGCCGAGGGTAGAGTATGATCGTGATGCGAGAGGAGAGGGGAAGTGTTGTGGTAATCGTGGTTGATGTAGAATAAATAGTAGTTGCAGTCCTTATGTATCTTCTGGCACAGCTCTGCGACTCAAGAAGATAGTTACCATATTTTCCTGGCCTATCGAAATTTACACAGGCCCGCCGAACCAGCCTCAGCCATGCATCCCACCACCCTCCTCCCCGCTGCCATCTGGGCCTCCCTCATCTACGCGATCCCCTCCTGCGCCGAGACCGTGAACCGCACTGCGACGAATGGCTACGGCTCCACGCCCTCGGAGCGGCACTACATCAACCATACCCAAGCGCTTACAGTGATCAACTCGGGCATAGCCAAGGCTATCGAGATCAAGTACGCAACCTCACCTTCCCCGAACTTTTGTGTCGGGCCAGACTCACCGCAGCATGCTGATTCCCTTCCCAGCGTCCCAATGAACATCGCTGTCCTCGACCCCTCCGCAACCCTCGTCGCCTTCATCCATATGGACAACTCCTACCTCGGCAGCATCGACATCTCGCAGAAGAAAGCCAAGACTGTCGCCGAATTCAACGGCCTCTTCCAATCCAGTGGGCTGTACAATCGCTCCCAGACCCTTCCTGGCTCGGATGTGTACGGAATCGAGCAGACGAACGGCGGGCTAGTGGTGTTCGGTGGAGGGCAGCCGATCTATGATCCCATGGGTTACTTTATTGGGGCTGTGGGAGTCAGTGGCGGGAGTGTGCCGCAGGATGTTGAGGTGTCAACGGCGGCGGCGGAGGGCGTGGGGAGCACGATTGTGAGTGCGTAGGTGTGTTGTCGAGAAATTGGAGGTGTAGGTCATGAGCGGGGAGGCTGTAGCGCTGGCTAAAGCGGCCGCGTGGTGGCGTTCTCGAATCGCCGAATGGTGACTCGAGCGGAAGTGGTAATGTTCCAGAGTAATAGTGTGATGCATCGAAGCGATCATCTGTGCACCAGAGCGCTCCTCGTCAATCATCCAGTGGCAGTGAGTGTTCCTGTTGACTTGTATTTCACCTAAGCTCTCCTCTCCCACCCGGATCTCTCTCCAGTCTTCGCCTCTCGGCCTTGCCTCTACTCCTCTCTTCCTTCACCCGCTCCAGCTCTTCCTCCTGTCTCGCTCTCACAGGTAGACGATCCATCATCACCCAGGGCGCCCTAGCCACATACCTCAGCTCAAAGTCGAGCTTCTTGACCATCATCTCTAGCTGATCGTCCTTACACTCGTTGATGTGCTTGTTAGGAGGGAACGCTGGGTACAATTGTCCATTGCCGTTACCATGACCTTGGAAAGCGCGAGGCTCGGGAATGAGATCCATGGGGATGTTGGGAGGTAGCGTGTTGTCTGTGGCCAAAGCAGTTTCATGGCACCAGGCACGAGCCACATTACGGGCCGTGTAGCCTCCTCCTCCCAACAACAGGAGAGGCACGCCCAGAGCTTTGACGAAGGCAATACATTCGCCGTGTTGCTTGATGTTGAGGTTGAATTGTCCGAGCCTGTCGCCTCCGAGAGAGTCGGCGCCGCACTGCAGCACGATCGCGCTGGGCTTGTAAGCTTCAAAGGCTCGGCCCACGATCGCTTCGAAGAGGCCACCGTATTGTCTGTCGTCTATGCCGGCACCTATTGGAACGTTCAGGGCGAAGTGCTCGCCTATTGTGCCTCGCAAGCCGCGATCAGAGACATCTCCCGTGCCTGGGAAGAACTTGTGGCCTGGCTGAGATTCATCGTAGGTACCGTAGCGATGGAAAGAGAGGGTCATGACGCGAGGCTCGCGCTGAAAGGCCTCTTCTACACCATCGCCGTGGTGGACGTCAATGTCGATGTAGAGGACTCGAGGCCAGCGCTTGAGCATCTCCAGGATGGCGAGAACAATGTCATTGATGTAGCAAAAGCCTGAGGCTTCGGCTTTGTGAGCATGATGCAACCCGCCGGACCAGTTGATGGCGATGTCTGAGGTATCCGAGACGAGCTGGCGGGCGGCGGCTAGGGTGGCGCCAGTGTAGAGAAAGAGGTAGGTGGACATGTCGGCGAAGACTGGACAGTCTGCTCCTGGGCTGGTGGATAGATTATACGGACCAAGATCGACATTGTCGCCTGGATGCTTTGGTGGGATCGCTTTGGCAAAACGTGGGTCTCTACACAGCTCATCGAAGGTCGTGGGCGAGACTTGGCTGAGGAACTCGACATAGTGGGGATCGTGAAAGCGACTGACTTGGTCCTTGCCAGCTGCGACCGCCTCGTGCGTATCCATGGTGTGTTGTAGGCCGTATCCGAGGATGAGATGTTTCGCCAAAGTCAAGCGCCAAGGCTTCATCGGGTGGGTCTTGCCAAAGTGCATATCCTCGACGGTGCTGTTGTAGTGATATGTGACCTTGTGGCCCTTGGGCCGAGTGATACCGTTCTCCTCTACTCCACGCATGATCTTTTCGTTCAAGTCTTGATCCCGCCAGTATCGCAGGTCTTCCTCAGTAGCTGGTGGAGTGTAGCTGCCACTGCCTTGCGCTCCTTGTCCGCCGCATGACATGGGATCATTGTACTCGCCGCCGTTGATGTAGCCATCGGCCAGGTCTAGAGTGTGCGAGGGCGATGGCATGCCTGAGTGTGGAAGTCCTCCAGCGTCCCACTGCTGTACTATCGGGTTGCGAACGTCTGCTCGAGAGGGTGCCATCCTGAATGTCGCATCCTTCGAAGCTGTCGTCAGCCAAGCCTTGTTCGATGCTGTATCTTGCCCGATTGAAGAAGCGCTTTGTATGTCGACCAGTCCTGAGTAGGGGATTTCGGCCTGTAACCCTATCAATGCGCGCTCTACGTACAGTATCTACTCCATGCACAAGTGGAGCATCTTCACATGTGGATCTGCAGGGCTGCAGGCGCGGGAGCGGATGATCTGCCGTTAGCCGCTTATGTCAGCCTTGGATGCGCTTGACACGGGCGCCTGTCTTTCGTACATTAATCCATCACTCACGCGCCACTCCCATCAGTTCCGTCGCCCGGACCTGTCGAGTCGCGTTCCCCTGAGGCTAACTCACAGCCTGCGCTGGGTAAGATCGCCAGGCACACACCGCCATCATGGCACTCAACATGCCGGAAGACGCCGCCTCGGTGCTGGAGCAATTTGTCCATGATGGTATGCAATCCCGTATTATTTCATCTTCTCATCAAGGCTAACATCAGCAGTCGCCAACACTCCCGCCGAGGTGACTCACTTGCTCGAGGAGATCCAGAGCAAAGACGCTCAAATCTTGGCTTACAAGGATGAGATCGCCAAGCGAGACGCCGCCCTCCAGAAGTGGGTGCGCATCAACGGTGGCCATGTCCAGAACCCAAAGGAGGAAGCATTCTCCAAGACGATCAATGACTGCTTCGACAAGTGCGAGATTTTGCAAGCCGAGAAGCTCGGTCTGAGCGAGAAGGCACTCATCGTTCTGGAACGCCAGCTCAAGCGCTTGGATGTCGGACTTCGCCACCTGGCCGTGCGGGAGGAATTTCCAGCCGACTGGAATGGACCAAGTATGCTGTCTGGCACGACAACTGGCGTATCGACGCCTGTGGTGCACGCTGGCAGTCATGGAGGACCACTGCAAGGTATCTCAGGTAATGTCGGCGTATCAGGTGGTGCACCCAACATCGCAAACGCAGCACAACTCCGCATGGCCCACGCAGCAGCCGCCACACGCGCAGCTGTAGCAACAACTCCCGCCACAGCACCACGAGCGCAACGCGAGACTAGTAGTGAAGCTAGTAAGCGCCGTCGCCCTCATGTCTCACTTGGTGCCCTGCCCACCGCTGCCTCAAGTCTTCGCGAATCTTCTCTTGGGCCTGGAACGCCGAAAGCCAGCACTCCTGTTCCAGCGTCCACATCTTCCCGCGCCGGCTCAGCGCAGCCACCCCAGAAAGCTGGCGCCCCGAAGAGAGCACCCACGTCCAACGCCTCAGCCAGGAGACCACCTCCCACCCAGCCAACTCGCAAGCGAATACGTACCAGTAACCTTTCCGGCCCGCCCAAGAAAGGAGACCGCCGCCGTACTCTCGCTCGGCGCTCTGGAACCCCATCATCGCACTCCCCTTCACTCTCACCCACGCCTTCAGACCTCGCTGCCTCCAACTTAGCTCGTCAAGCTGACGGTGCAGCAGGGT
>KZ111140.1:1738896-1770058 GCA_002077045.2 Rachicladosporium sp. CCFEE 5018
CTTCCGCTGGAAAGCCGACCGCACATCTCGCCAAAAGCGTACCTCGATCTGTCTTACATGCGCACGGCTGAAGAACTGCTGCCAGTGCTGTATGCTAGATTTGAGTTTCGGGCTGCCGATCACGATCCGAGATGCGGCGCTGAAGATGGTCGAGAATGGGCCGCGGAGTAGTATCAATCGGGAGTATTTTGCGCAGAATCGGGAAAAGGATGTGGAGGAGGGGAGGGGATTGGAGGGGTATGAGAAGACCGGGGAGAAGGCTAGGGAACTATTAAGTAGACTCGCGAGGACGGAGCCGTACTATAAGAAGCAGAGGCGGCTGGAGGCGGAGGGTGAAAGGGAGGGAGAGGGAGAGGGAGGACAGAAGTTGCTGGAAGGTGGTGGGGAGGAAGCTGTCAGGACTGGACCGATCCGGACGAGCGACAACAAGAAAAGCGCATGCGGAGCCGCCTACGCCTCAGGTCAATCTCCCGCCCTCCGATCCGGTACAGCAACAGGCACAAAACGGCCCTTTCCCTCCGCCGCAGCCCTCCCCCTCAAACCCGCCGATCTCCTCCCGCCCAGCGACCCGCACGTGACCTCCCTCTTCGTCACCGGCGTGGAGGACGATCTCCCCGAACACGCCCTGCGAACCTTCTTCTCAGCGTTCGGCGCCCTGCGAAGCGTAGTCTGCAGTCATCGCTCCCACTGCGCGTTCATGAACTACATGGAGCGCGCGGACGCCGAGAGAGCTATGCGGGAGTGTCAGGGGCGAGCGGTAGTGAAGGGCGTGCCTTTGCGAGTGCAGTGGGGAAAGCCGAAGCCGCTGGACAGTTTGGATCGGGATACCAGGATGGAGCATGCAAGGGCTGGGAGGGGTGTGGCGCCGAAGGCGGCGCAGCAGAAGGCGATTGAACAGAGTGAGGCAAGTGCAGAAGTGAGGCAGATTGAAGCCGCAGATGAGATGGCCGCGCCCCCTGGAGAAGATGAGGTGGTGTACCCCTCTATGGCTGGGGAGTGAAGCCCTCATGTTTCTCTATTCCGCAAGACTTTAGCAAAGCCAAGACCGTTGCAGGAGGTGCCCAGACACCGACCATCGCCATCACTCTTTCCGGTTGCTCGAGTCGACACGACACGACACGAGACGGCTATGCTCTGGTCGAATCGAGTAGAGCGCCCAGCTTCGGCGTGCTTTTGATGAACCTCTGCTCACTCATCAGATGGATGACGATCTAGCTGCAGACCTGCAGAGCTGCACATTGCCTCTCTCCGCGCGACCCGGTTGCTGGCCCTTGTGACCAGTGGCGAGGTTGTCGTTGATGACGAAATGGCCGTTCGTAATGCCACGGAGATTGATGGGAGCGACAAACCCTCCAAAGCGACCGCCTGCGCAAAAGCCACAGCGCCGTGTGGTTCAGGTTCCCGCACGTACGGGGAGTCCGAAATCGGACAGTAGAGAGGCACATCAGCAAGAGATCGGGACGTAGCAACGGCGTGGCAGAGAGTCGTCGTATTTGACATGGCTACTTGATCGAGACAAAGATCGGCCCGCGCTTGCACTACTATCAAATATCTTGCAGCAACATAATGCCAGTGTGCACATCGTGCGTCCACTGAGAGGAGGTACTCCAACGATCGCCTCACCTCCTACACCTACTTCATGCCCCTATCCAACTGCCCCAGTAGAGCCAATACCCCACTCCCCGTCCCCTCCTCCCTGCTCTTCCCTTCCCCTCCCCGACCCCTCGCCTCCGCATCTTCCTTGATGTCCTCAGCAACTTCAAGTGCACGCTCACGTGCCAGCATGGCAGCCTCGTCCTCCGGCCGCCCCCCAAACTCATCCACATCTTCGCCCGAGTCGGACGCACTATCGTCTGTGAACGGATCCCCGTCCGTAGCGTTCAGGTCAGGGGACTGAAGGACGCGTTCGGAGAGGTGAGGCGAGGGCGGTGCGTCGACTGAGGAGGCGCGGCGGGAGGAAGAGAGATTGGTAGTAGAGTTAGAAGGATGGGTTTTAGTGTAGCCTATTGCTTCTGCGACGCGTCGGGCTTCTTCTTCGTCGTCTCCTGTGGGCGCCAGCTGGCCCAGAATCCCGAGGTCGGCGCCTATAATGCTATGCCGATTCGTTTGATCTAGTAAGTGCCCGCCTCGACCTCGAACGCCCGTGGCGGTAGGGTCTTCGGATTTATCTAGGATATCTCTGTAGCCTCTCCGCTCGGGGTCTTGCAGCCTCTTCCGCTTCTTGGATTCGCGTTTACTGGAAGGTCTCACGACGATCACAGGCACAGGGGAGTACTGGAGACAGTATTTCGACACGCTACCGCTGCTCAGCAGGCCTTGGTAGCCTGTCAAGCTGCGCCCACGCGTGCCGACGACGAGCATAGCCGGCTCGTAGATCTTGATCATCTGCTGAATGGATTCTTGAACCTTTCCTATGCTGAACTCGAGAATCAGACTTATGCTCTTGTCCTCCGTGTTCTTCTCCTGGATCGCTTCGAGGAAGCGCTCTGCTTCTAAACGATAGCCCTTCTCGCCTTGCCCTCCGGCCCAGCGCGTAGCTTCCCTGGAGTCCTTTTCTACGACTCGCAGGCAGACGACTTCATCGCCGTCGTCTACGAGCTCGTCGAGGAGCCATTCGAGAGCAGTGTCGCTGTAGTCGTTCGTGTCTGTGCCTACTAGGAAAGTCCGAGAGCGTTTCGTCCATTGGAAAGAGCGATGTTTGCGGTTTAGGGTTAGGCTGAAGTCGCCGCTTGCTTCTTTGTTGGCGAAAGTGTCGAAGCTCACACTCGGCCTGAACTGCGCTGGAGGCGGAGGACTGCTCATACGCCTGTGGGTGCGGGAGGAGACGACATGGTGGTGGCCTGCATGCGTAGCGCGACGAGCTTCTTGGTGCTGTGAGGGTGCGTGGGCGGAGGAGGAGCGGGATGTGCCCGGGGTGTTCTTAGCTGGCGGGACGAACTGGACTGAAGGGCGACGGCCGTCCGAGTCAGCGTTTACTACGCCTGGGGCGTGGAGGGTCGGACGACGCCAGGCGGGGACGAAGGAGGGTTTGCTTTCGGTGGATGTGGAGTCGTTGCCGAGGGCCCAGGAGGGGATGCTGCGGTCTGGGAGGGTGATTGGAGGGTGAGAGGTCGGCGCTGAGCGAGGGGAGCCTTCTTCGGGCGGTGCTGGGGTCGAGCGAGGGGAGGGTGTGGACGTCATGGTCAGTGGTATGTATGTGCTATTGTGATATACTGAAGACTATGCTCTATCGCTTGGAGATACGAATAATAGCTTGGCGATATGAGTACCCCACCATTGGACTTGGCCTCGTCAATGGCTGTTGCAACATGGGGAGATGCAGACAAGCATCGAATGGAAGTCAGACGAAATCACCAACGACGTTGTTCAGCTGTACGACCAGCTTCCGAGTGCGACTGCGAGATCGCTCGTGATGGCGACTTACAAGGCAGGTGCGATGTGAGGTGATGAAGGAAGTGAGGTGGGATGTTTGTCGGTCTTGGCAGCAACGACAAACGATTGAGACCGCAGCTCCATCTACCAAGGCGCCCTGCTCGCACTCGAATCGACACCCACCGCCAGCACGCTTCTCAACCCAACAGTACACGCGCTCTCGGTACCGTCACGATGACTGTGGAACCCAGCACAGAGCCCCAGGACCTTGCGGAGAGATAGAAGCTTCATTAGTCAAGCTATGTGCGATCCAGCTATCAATCAAAAGCTATTTTCAAGCTTTCCCTGCTCGCTTTCTGGAAGCATGTTACATCCGCCCTGTCCTGCATTGCTTTCCGTCAAACCACCTTATATCTTACGCACCTCCTCCCACCAGGCCGCCACTCTAGAACGAATTGAGCGTCAACATTACGTTATCAAACTGCGTACTGCACACCTGCGTCCCGGTGCAAGTAGTGAACAGTTCCATATACTGCCCTGCCTGCGTCGTCGTGTAATTCAGATTGACATGATACGTCTGCGACGAAACGATATTCTGCACGATCCACATCTGGTCGCCATTCGTACCCATCGTAGCGATGCAGTTGGCTCCACCATTAGGGATATTGATGTAGACATCCCCAGTTAGAGTGACGTGCTGTGACGCCTCGGCCGCATGCCCAAGCAGTTGCTCAATGTAGGCTGGAGTGGTGTAGCGGCTGTCTATACGAGTGAATTGGACTTGGGCACGGCCGTTGTTAATTGAGAAGTCTGCGCGGCCGCTTGTTTGGCTGGTGGTCCAAGGATTGAAGGTGCCGCCGTCGAAGCCAGGGTTGGCGACGACTTGCGTGGCTACGGGGCGAATTGGATTTGTGCCGGTTGAGGGGTTGAAGACTGACAGCCCAACATTATCGATGGTGGGTGTGACATCGTAGCCTTGATCGTAATTGTAGCAGTAGATCAGAACATTGTACGCAGACGGCGTGTTCTTGAAGATCCCACTTGCATTGACTGGTCCGATGTGGGCGCTCGGGAAGCCGTAGTCTGCACTGAAGAGCTGTTCGGAGTCTGTACTTGCGGAAAGACTGCACCCGTCGCCGACGTTGGCGAAGCTGAAGAGTAACACGTACAGTGGAGATGGGGTCAAAGCTTCGGGGTAATTTGTCCATTGCAGCTGCTAAAAAAAGTAGGGTAGGTACCACCCCACTCGAAAACTGCAGCCCATGTTCACCACCACGAGAAGCTCAACACCTCCTGTCACAGCCTTTTAGGCTGTGACATCCTGAGCACCGCTCATCGGCGCACCGCGGTTGTCACCCCCTGGTCCATTGTCATCGTCTCCGTCCTGCTCCTCGTCCTTGATCTTCGGCTCCTTGTCGCCGCAGGAGGCCTTACCCTTCTGGCTCTTCTTCTGACGCTTCTTCGGCTGTCCGTCCTCGACTGTCTCCTCGTCGTCGCTAGAAGGGGAAGGACTCTTGCTGCGCTTGAGATTGTTCTTAACTCTCGCGCCCTGAAGGAGGGACTTGCGCTGAGAGTTGTAGTGGGACCTGTGCTGAGAATTAGTATGCCTTCTAGAGCCATATGACTTCTGGAGCACATACTTGACCGAGATGGCGGAACGCCCGACCGGGTTTGGGATGCCTTGACGCACCTGATCGGCGAACAGCCCGATCAGAGCTTCGTTGACACGGCGACGAATGCGGTCCCACTCGGGACCTGAGAAATGCTGATTCTGCAGGAGGCGCGCGATCGCACGGAACAGATCGCGCAGAGCA
This sequence comes from Rachicladosporium sp. CCFEE 5018, assembly GCA_002077045.2. NCBI lineage: Eukaryota > Fungi > Ascomycota > Dothideomycetes > Cladosporiales > Cladosporiaceae > Rachicladosporium > Rachicladosporium sp. CCFEE 5018. The sequence goes on from KZ111140.1 coordinate 1,744,083, forward strand.
GCAGCTGTGTCTTCGCTGGCGGGACGGTTGAGGACCAACTCGATCATGGCGGCGATCTGAGCGGCTTGCTCGTCACGCGAGAAGTTCTTGCGGACGCCGCGAACCATGGTGAGGATGCTTGGAGCTTCTGGTGGTGTGTTGGAATTGAAGTTGGATGTGGTGTTGAGGAGGGGCAATGCTTCTGGTAGTGTTGGAAAGGTATGGTAGAGGGAAAGAATGAGAAGCAAGAGAGCTTCTCAAGTATACAGAGGAGGAGGAATGGGTGCGCTACTAGCGTCGTCTGGACTCCACCCTGTCATCACTTGCCCCCTCCCCATCGCTCTACCCCGAAATTTGCTAGGCAAAAGCGCCTCTAGACTTCACTTCAAAGTGGGAAAACGGCGAAAAACCCTGTTTCTGGCCTCACTTACAGCGTCACGTGCGTTACTTTAGTATGGGAGATTGTGGCTTAGAATGGAGTTCTCACTCACTTGACAGGTCTAATTTGCTAGGGGAATCCTCACTGCCACGCAAACTTTACGTGTAGAACCGGGTATCTTACATCACTTGAGACTAGCACATGCAAGAAGATCGCACCACCCAGCTGTCTTGTGCCTAGCGGAAATCTGCTACAGTTTCTGTCCGACATTATTACACGCCTCATGTACTATTGACGTTCGCCACGAACGCGGTCCCGAAGTTCCGGATATGGAACGCGTCGACAGACTGCGACTGCCATCGCAGGAGCGCGATAGCTCCGGCTTGCCATAAGGGGTAGTAACCCGCCCCAGGCAGCAGGTGCACCATGGCTTCTAGTGCTGAACTCGTCTGGTCTTCTCCTTTCGATGAGACGACACCAAATCAGTACACCAGAAGGCATGGCGATTCCCGCACAGCCCACGACTAGTCGACTAGCTCGCCCTTCAAAAGCTTCAGCCATCTCGAGGCTTTCCGCGACCGACTTTGACGAGGATGACACCGACTTCTTAGCCTCCATCGGCGTTCCAGTCTAGAAGACTGAACATCAGAATGGAGTCGAGAAGCTTAAGCGCTCTCAGCATGCTACTCTCGAGGGAGCTACTGATTCAAGCGAGGAGGCTTACGCCTTTCCGGACGGTATCGAGTCGAGCGATATCGAAAGCCTCGAAGATGTTACGAGCGGCAACGAAGCTTCTGAGTGTGACTTGTACGATCTTACCGACGACGATGAGGCCAACTATGTTGCTTCTTCCTCCAAGTCTGCCCTCAAGAAGGTCAGGACCTCCTCCAAGTCTGCACCCAAGAAGGTCAAGACCTCCTCCAAGACCGCTTACAAGACTTCTTCCAAGACTGCGACGCGTAAGCTCAGGAGCTCACGCCCTTCCCCTGCCGTGAAAACCAAGAACGGCAAGCGCCTGACCTTCAAGAGACAAGGCAAGACAGGTGCGAAGAAGCTGTCGGCGTCGACGGAGGCGTGGCGTGTGGCTCATACGCCCTAGCTGACACCCAAGACCGACTGCAACTACAAACCCATCTCTCTCGATATTCATGACCCGAAAGCGTTCAAGATCATCAACGCTCCTCGGCCACAGTCTGGTCTGACGGACATGAACGCAGGCAGCAAGCAATCCGACGCAGACCGCAGCTTTGACGCTCGAGTCCAGAAGGCTGGACGCTTCTTCATGGGATGCCGGAAGATCTTGGAGTGCTACAACGCTGGCGGAGACAACCACGTCATCATTGCACGCCAAATTGATGCGGAGAAGGTCTTTAAGTTCTTGAAGCATCATATGGATCCTCGGATGATCCTCTTTCTCGGGTCGAAAGACTTTCGTATCGAAGACTTCGAGGAGCTCAGGAGCTTCTCTATCGAAGATCTTGAGGGCTGGGGCTGTTACCTTGGGTACATTGTGTGGCCGTCGGGTGAGATCGAGGGTTACGTGGGAAGCTCGGTCGCTTCTAAAGGCATGGGAACGCGTCTCCTCCTGGACTACGAGACTGGATTGCAACATGCCAAAGCTGGAGTCTTCCATCCTGTTGTGGCGACCAAATGTTTCGCACAGTACGCCGCCCTTGCCTTGCCAAAAGGCGCACGCCTCCTGGTGCGGCCACTGATCTCATATGCTATGCCGGCAGATGGCGAATCGAGCGACCTGGTGGACACGGCCAACCGCGACCAGACTCACATCCTGGAGTCAATGTTCATTACCTACTGTCAGACGATGAGGGTCTCGACGGACGAGGAGCTCATGAACCTCCCGAATGCTGCCCGACCGATTTCCAGAGCGCAGCTCAGCAAGCACTGCAGAAGCCTCGCACCTCCTGGCCGCGATGTGTCCGACCAGACAGGCAGGAATGGTATGCTTCCTATAGTACTCAATCCGCACGTCCCCCGAGAGCAGACCGATCGTTTCAAAGACGCCCTGGAGTCGCAAGAAGCTATATGCCCCCTGTGTACCGAGACCATCGACCTGGAGAACGACAAGTACACTCAAATGAACGGATGTAGAGCGGCTGACGTCCTGGACGACCATCAAATCTTTCACTTCAGCTGCAAAAGGTTCTTAGACCACTACATGGAGAAGAGCGACGACACTCCAAGAGATCTGAGGCTTCTCGCCGGTCCAGAGGAAGTTCTGGCTACAGTGAGGGCTAGGATGATAGAGCTCAAGGACTACAAGGCTGCGGCATTGGAGGAGAAGCGTTGTCCCATCTGCACCGAGCCAGTCGGAGTCGGGAACATCACTGGACGAGGGAAGCAAGTGTGCATGATACCATGCTTGGAGAAGTTTAACCACTTCTGCAAAACCTGCAAGGCGAGGATTCAAGGCGTGATGTTGGGCAAAGCTGCGAGTCCAGAGAGCCAGGAGCGTAGAAGGCGTGTTCAGGAGGCGGATTGCTCCTTCAAGGAATTCAAGATGTTGCTCAAGACGAACTACAAGGGCTACAACGTTACGAACAACAACCAGTTCACGAAGGGCAGATAGAGGCACACCAACAGCGGAAGTCAGGCGTAACGGAACTATTAGATGCGCCAGGACTCGAGTCGTAGCCGCAGTATAGCATGTAAACAGTATTTGGGTTGAATCCCACGGCACCACAGCGTGTGTCAGCATCGCAGGCGTTGATACAAGCCTGGAAGCTCGCCTCGGCGGTCCCTCTGGAGACGGGGCTACTCAGTGCAACACTGGACGTTGCTGAGGTAGTGAGTGAGTCAACAGTGCTGGTCGGTGCACTGTTTGTTGATGCTGAATTGGTAAAGCCTGCCATCTGGCTCGAAGAAATGCTGCTTGACGACAGCGTGCTTGACGAGCCAGCGGATCCAGAATTGGCCGGACCCGAGCCACCAAGTTTCTTGGCTAGCCATAAGCTGCTCGCTGACAACACATTGCCGCCCACATTCTTGTAGAATGAGCATTGATGCTGTTGGGAATCGAATGTCGTGGCTTCGCAGTGGATGTCCTGGTCACAGAGTGAAGTACACACTCCGAAGTCCGACGCGCCCATGTCCATGTAATCCACTCCGGAGATCACGCTACCGCAGGTGATGCTGTAGTCGTTGATACCGCTGTCGTACATAGTACCATTTGATCCAGGGCACATGGGTGGGGACGCGGAAGGACTCGAAGCACTTGAGGCTGTTGAGCTCGAGGCTATACCTATGCTGCTGCTGCTGATTGACGTCGTGGCTGTTGTTAGTTTGTAAGAACTTACGCCCGATGTTGACATTGACTTTGAGGTGCTGCTGGCGATGCTGGTATAGGTCATGCTTCCAGTACTAGCGACGCCAGTCATGGTATTGTTTTCTCGACGTCGCTGCTACTGAGGACACTGCTGGCGACGCTGCTGCTAGTGACGCTGCCGCTGGTGACGCCGCCACCGCCAATGCTGCTACTAGTGCCACTGCCGGTGAAGGTAGCGCTAGTGACGATGTTGCTAGTGATGATGCTGCTAGTGACGGCGCTGCCAGTGACGAGGCTGTTAGTGACGGCACTGCTAGTCATGCTGAGCTTAGTGTTGCTGCTCGAGCCTCCCACTCCTGTGTCACCGCCAGCTGTACCGCTTGTAGCTGTTTGTGGGCTCGATCCAAACGTGCTTGCCAGATTGCTACTTTTGGTGGTGGCGCTGCTCATCTGAGTTGCAATTGATACACCAGTGGGATTAACACTGGCGCTAGCCGTGGTCGACACAGTACCGCTCATTGTCGCCGAAAATAGCGATGAGGACGAGCTACTTTGCGTCGTTGACACAATATGGGAGGGAGATGTCGACGATGTTGACGCTAAGGTATAGCTCAGTGTACTCGTACTGCTTAACGATGACAAGCCATTAGGTGCAATAGGCGGCAAGGAGGAGCTGGTCGCGATCGAGCTTGTCGTCGCAAAATCAGCCTGGCTCGTGGGCTGCGTCGAAGACATGCTCGGCACGGTCGTCGAGCTTGAGGGTGGGTCTGACGCATACTGCCCGTAGCCAGCACGAGCGACCTGATATGCAAAGATGAGATTGGGACTCGACGTAGCGTTCCCAAGAGCGATCGAACTCTTTTCCAGGCACATATTTTGCATGGTGTCATACGCCGCGGCCACACACGCCGGATCTGCCGAACATCTTGCAATGCAAGCCTCCTCGTTTGTGACACCTCCAACGCTGACGAGACTGCCTGCTGTGATGTCCAAGCCGCATACTATCACATATGATGCATTTGAACCGATACAAGCTCCGGGAGGAGTGTAGATCGTGCCATTCGATGCAGGGCATGCGATATTCGAAGGAGTGGCAGTAGCACATCCGCTGGACGTGCTTGAAGGGCTTCCGTATGCGGGTAGGCTGTTGGTGGTGGACGTGCTCGAAGCGCTTCCGTATGCGGGAGGGCCATTGCTGCTGAGCGCGCTTGATGCGCTTCCATATGCAGGAGGGGCATTGCTGCTGCACGTGCTTGAGGCGCTTCCGTATGGTGGAGCCGCATTGCTTGCGGAAGATTGGATCACCTGTGACGCGGACGGACTGCTCGAGCCCCCACGTGGCGAGAGGATACTTGACGCAGTACTGCTGGGCACAGCTGTCGATGTAGTCGCTGCAGCATTGGAGGTTGAGGTTAAGCCACCCGATGAAGCAGCACCGCTGACAGGTGAGCTACTCGCGACGCCGCTGGACGACGCAGTCTGGAGGGGTGTGCTTGCCGCAGTAGAGGAAATCCGCACGGATCCAGGGTACGAAGACGGAGGGGTTTTTGCAGACGCAAGTGTTGCGGGAGATATGGGCGATGCGCTCAAAGCTTGCAAAGCTGATGTGTTGGTAGTTGGGCTGCTGCTGAACGTAAAAGGTGAAGTCGTACCATTCGTCGCGATCCAGCCGTAGGGTTGGAACACGGTAGTGGTTGCGCACGTACGATGTACAGTGATGGTAACGACCGGGGGAGTACCTGTCGTCAAGCATCAGCTGGACATCGTATCGAGATGGACATTGAACTCACTTGAGGCCTGCGCCGACGCATAGCTGGTACCGACGCAGCAAAGTGCGGCTATCACACGCGTTCTCTGCATGTTCACGACACCATCACCAATCACCGTCGAAAATATGAAAAATAGTTGATGTAGGACCAAGGACAAATCGTCAGCTGCGGTCAACTCTCGTATCAACGGTGTTGGCGGCTATACGTTTAGTCATGCCGTGCTCGGAAGGTCGGTCGCTGTCGAGATTAGGGCGCGTAAACTTTGCATTCTTGGTGGTTGCTTACATTGCGAGGAACGCGATCCATGGTCTGCCCCCGAGGAATGCGTGCCATGACCTGTCACCTTTGAAAATTGGCAAGTCTCGCCGACGCATCCCATGTGTTCACACGTCCTTGTGCAAGCAAGACAGTGTAGTGCTAGATGAAGCAAAAGTTCGCGATACCGCTGGTACGGATCCTCAAGCGCTGGAGGACATCTGCTTTGCCGACGGCCATGTCGCGGGTCCATTGGCTGCATCGAGCTGTCTGTTATCTCAACACTGCTGTCAGGTGAAGCACACCCAAAGGTGAAATGTGAATATGGCCGTCCCGTTATCTACATCCTGTCCTAGACTGAGGACTCACGGACACCAAAGACGGGCGCGACTTCTCCTCACTCTCGGACGCACCAACTGAAGTCGAAAAGAGAGAGCAGCATACTCCGCCTTGAATGGTACGACGAGAACCTTCACGCTGGTGGGAGAAAAGCCGACCGGGCTATGTTCCTTGCGCTGATCGGCGGATTCGGCGACTGTTAGACTTACCATATTGCGACGCTGTGGCGGCGGCCAAACGTCTGCTCAGTCCTTTTATGTTCAGATTGCTGTCAAGGCGCGGTGGACCGGGGTACCGCCATGCGCGTAAGTCATAGGCTACTCGTGTGGCGACGAGGTTTACGTGCGTCGGAGCAGCTTGCAGGACTTGAGTGGATGGTCCCAAGTCCATCTCCAGTATCCGGCGTGACTGATAATGCTGCGATCCGTTGAATCACGATAGCCAAATGCAAGCAGGACTGCTGTGAAGAAGACCAGATCGGCCCCAGTGATTTACACGGCGCGCATCTTCAGTAACCCGCGATGCATGGCACCTTGGCTGATGCAAGATCGGATGATCTGGACATGCTGCATTCGAGATGGTACCCGTGGCCGATGGCATTTGATGAGCGACTGTCGGTGGATGAAGGGAGTGCGTATCCTGGGCAGTGAACGCATATGAAGAAAATCAACGAGGCTTCAGGAAGGTAGAAAGCGAGCGATATCCCAGTCTCCCTCGACTGAATGGTCGCAAATATACCATTGTGATGTACATGATATTAGCACAAGACTCTCTCCATATTCGCAACAGGATGTAGCGAGAGAGTTCGCGGGTGCATTCTAAATCCCATGAACACGTCGAAGAGGCCGATGTCCTCGGATCAGATAAGCCCAACTTCCGTGCTGACTCGTGGCTCGCGGACGTGACGACGCCGAGGGTTGGCAGGGAGTAGGAGAGGGAGATCACCATTCACTTACTTCACGTGTACTGGGCGCTCGTTCCACGGCGAGATATCGGTTCGCGGCGTGCTAGTAGATCTCAAGTAGCCAGACCTTTTACCATGCACCGATAGCACTGCGAGCTCTTGACTGCGAGCCGGCATAATGGCGAATGGCGAGGGGCGTGGGCAGTATGCGCACCTGCCCATTCTGTCGTACGAAGAAGCAACATCTCGACCCTCATCCTCGTCCGAACAACACCAGGGACCCTCACAGACCAGCGACGATGCGGAACGGCAAGGTCTCCTGTTCGGACAGGGCGACCGCAATGCGGATGCCACTACCCGCCGGCCGGGGACATATCGGGCACATGCCTGGTGTACGAAGTGTAATACATACCCTCGAATTTCTTCACGTGTTTGCTGGGCTCGCCAGATGCTGGCGTGCTGTGTTTTGCATCGACTGCATAGAGTGTGGTCAGCTTCTCGTCTTAATGCTGGCCCAATTGCGCACCCCTAGCCGTCCTCTCCACCCCGATACACCCCCACCTTGGCCAGATCGCCATCGCATCCCCTCTTCCAGGTCGCTCTCATGTATTCGCCCCTCCGACACCCTCATTGACCGGCACATCACTCCAGGGAAGATACTCACATCTCCTCACACTGCTCACAAAGCTTCGCACAGGCGCAACGGGGCGGACAGCAATGCTGCTCCGCGCAACAGCGGTGACAGCACGGCGGGCGAACATATCGGCGGTGGGTGTGGTGGTGTATGTACTGGATAGCAGACGTGACCCTGTCCAGCCGAGAGGTTGTGCATTGGGGGAGCTTGCACGGGAAGAGCCGGGACCTGGAATGACGCCTGACTTGATGCCTGAGGCGCGTGACCTTCAGCTATAGAGAAACCCTCCGGACACACTGGCAACAGCGCGAAAGATTGCCAGTGCAATACGCTGGCGATCAATATGATACAGTACATTTCCCTATGCAGCTCTAAAGCTACAATGTCCGACATCGATAGATACTCACGCCCCAACGCCATCGCTGAACCCCAAGACGCACTCCCGTACCCGACTATATCACCGTCATTCCGACTGCGCCCCACGACTAATACACCCTGACCACTAGGTGCCATAGTGTATCATCGGCCAGGTCGCCCCCTCTCCGTTAGTCCCTGAGGTAGGCATCTGCATCTCTCCAAACGCGTACCTCTGCCCTCCAATGCCAGCTGCAACTCCATTACTCAATCCTCCAAGGCCATTCGCTTCACCGTTCTGAACCTGCTGCCCCGAGCTGTCAGGCGCCATGTTCCCGACCAGATTCTCTGCAAAGGTGCGCCAGGCCATTTGTCCGGAAAGCTGCGCCGTGCTGCCGCTTGAGTGCGGTGAATGGATGGGGTACGTTGGGTTGTAGGATGGGTATTGCAGCTGCTGTTGTTGCTGCTGCTGCTGTTGTTGTTGTTGTTGCTGGGCGAGAGCAGCTTGCGCGGCGAGATGAGGCTGTAGCACAGGCTTGGAGTCCTGTGGTGTGTAAGGTGTGGGCGTGGAGTAGTGAGAGGTGTATGAGGGCAGCGAGGCAGATTGATTGTAGTTGTGGTAGGTTGGGGTTGTGGACTCTTGTGGCAACAGTGGTGGAGGTTGTGGAGCATAGCCGTTGCTTTGATGGGCGTGCGATGATGCGGGTTGGTCGTTCGCAGGCGGATCGTATGCGCCGTCGTACGGCTGACCCATGTGAGAGGGTTGTGGGGCGGGAGCGGGTCTGAATCGCTCGAGCTGTTGGTGCTGTTGTGATGGAGACAACTCGTGGCGACTTGCGCCCTCATTCGCGGATGCGACAGCTGCCATGGCGGTCTTGGCCACGAGGTGCCGTTGGATCTTGCTCAGGCTCTCTTCGACAATCTTGCCAATGGCGTTTTGCAGCTTTGGCCCGGTGCCGAGTAGTTGACCTAGCTCACTAAGAACGCTCATCCAGCCTTGCATATCTTGCCGCAGGCTGGTCAGGTTTGCGTTGGTCAAGGTATCTCGACGCTCAGTGTAAGCGAAAAGCGTCGTGAAGATCGCAGCAATGTTGTCCATATTGGAGTACATCGTCTGATCCAGACTCTTGAGCATTCGAAGCTGCTTCGCCACAGATAGCAATCTCGCGCTTGCCTCGAGGCAGGCATCGAGATTATCACTCATAGCCTGTGGGCTCGGGCTGCGACACAGCGCTGGGTGATGGATGAGAAGTTGACAGCTCTGAGCGGAGAACTCGAGGTACAGCGCCGAGACTCGATCCTGATGTCTTGTTCTCGGCCCACCAGATAGCTCAGGCGGAAACGAAGCGACACACGCCTTGAGATCTTGCGATAGCTCTCGAACGCTCGCCTCGTACTGCTTCCGAGCATGTGTCGGCGACCGAATGTTATAGATGGAGCTGTACACTTTCATCATCACACGCGTGAGCTCCATTCCATACCTGCCAGCTGCCCACGAGCACTTCCGCCAGGAGTCTAGATCACTCTCTTCAGGCAGGTTGTCATCCGAGATCTCAGGGATCTCGATGTCAAAGTCCTCAAGACGGAAGGGCATCGGTCGGCCGAGCTTGCCGGAGATATTGACATGTACCACGATAAGCGTCCAGAACGTGCGTTGCCGCATCTGAATAACGTGCGGATCATACTTGGACATGTTTGTTTGCCATGCGTTGGCGCTGCGATGGAGACCGAGCTCGACTGCCAGGCCGAGCACGGTATTGGTGAACATCCACGCCGCAGCAGGCCGAGGGAAGTTGCGTAGATGCGTGCAGATGAGTGTCAAGGCTTGCATATCCTGCAGCGTGTGTCCCTTGATTAGCTGCGGGATGAATGAGATCGCGTAGTGCCAGTGCGCGTAATTCTGTGCTCGAGGTGGATCGACATTCCGTGCCGTGTACTGATATTCCAAGATCGCCATCACACCGTGCACCATGACACGCTCTGCAATCGTTGGCTGATATGATTGGTGGTAGATGTTCTCCAACAAGCGATGGAAATCAGGCTTGTGCAGCACAGGAATGAAAGGCTGACAGGATCCGAAGAACCATTCAGCGTACTGTCTGCCGGTTTCCCATGGCGGCAGTGGAGGAGCATCGACCTTGACTCCGCCGAATGCATGGTCGATGAAGTTTTGGTATGAGGCGCCAGAGTTGGGCGACTCGTCTTCCTTAGGCATGTACTCGGCCAGATCGACCTTGGCACCGAAGAGCGAGATGCAAGTACCTTCGATCGGACTGAGCCAGTTGTTGCCAGAAGATACGCCGAGGTAGTTGTCGCCAATGCAGCCAGCGCGGAAGTCTGCAAGTAGACTGGGTCGTATTGATACCTTGTCCGATGTGCCATTTTGAGCGGGATGACCATGATCATCCGCATGAGAAGGCTGGAGACCGGCCCATGTGTCCCTATCACCCGATCGCGGGTTCGGGGCAGAGCCATAATAAGACGACGCGAGCGCAGGCGCAGGCGCATACCCGTTCGATACACCAGGCTGATCAATCGGCTCGATCTTGTTGTCCCTCATCTGCTGCTGTAAAGTAGCAACCCATTGCTTCAGCGCAGTGTTTTCGTTCTCCAGCTTCTCAGTATGTCCTCGACTTCGCGCAGCTCCAGAGATGCGATCGGTGGTCGTGCATTCGGTGTTGTTCTGCAGACAAGGCGAACACCCGCCAGGTCGTGCATCACAGCGGATCTTCCTCACTTTACACCGATCGCACGCCTGTCCAGTCCGGGTACTCGCTGCAGCGTTGCTCGCGCGTTTCTTGCTGCTCCCACATGTCGTCGAGGGCTGGGAGTCCTCATGATACGGGAATGTGGGCGCATCGTCGCCGTTCCCGTACGTGTCAAGACGTTGCAGCTTCGCACTGTTCGATGCTGCGCCGTCAAGACCAGCCTCGTCTCCAGTGCGCTTGTGAGGCGCCATCATCGGCCACGAATGCGTACGGGAAGTGCGGTGGAAGTTGCCGTCGACGTCTCAATGCTTGGCTGAGAGGTCGCGACTCGCATTGGCTATGTGGGGCCGAGATTAATCGTCCACTCCGTCCCGGCAGTCACTGAAGCAATGCCGAGACATTGACTTTACTTTACTCCAATCAGCGTTCACCCATTGGATACATGTCAAGATACACACACTATATCCGAGCACGAACGCGGAAGCAGCCTGGCTTCTGGTTCAGATTCAACGACATTGTCCCAGTGGCCGCGATGGAGAGCATCACTGTTCCTCACCTGCCGGCACACACGCTTCACGTGGGCCTCTTCAAGGACGTAAAGAATGCAACCTTCCTCCGTCAGCAGCTGCTCGATATTAACACCGGTTTCCAATACGCGTTCGCAGATGCCAGCATGGTTGCATCGCGACAGGCTGTCATTGCGGCATGCTCTCGCGCGATCGACGACTCGATCTTCGGTAGGATGAAGACTCGTAATCTGCATTCTGAGATCGTATTCGCGCTGTCTGCGATCAGCAACGTGAGCGACTTCGACTTGTGGCGATACTTGCTTCTACGATGTTGACTTGTTCGTAGATATCAGAATCCTTCCGCCGCATGGGCATTCAGGACACGACAAAGCATGTGCTCGCGATCAAGGTGCTCGACGAATCCCTCACTGCAACGCAAGTCGACGCATTCCTTGGAGAACATGTCCATGGCACCGTGGTAGCTTTCACTGACGAGGAGCTATCGTCGATGCAAGACGTGCCAAGGATCCGCAAGATCTACAAGCTACCTCCTGCTGGCAAGGACGAGAATGCCAAGTCGCTGAGCAAGACTAATGAGGCTATCGTGATTGGAAGTATGGCTCTACGCGGCTCCTGAGGCATCCTTTTACTGCGGTACACGATGTTCCAACTACGACAGGACGCAAAAAAGCTGCGCCGGATTGATGCCAGAGCTATCACTCACGGAAGCTGCCAATGTGCCAGGGTGCGATTGGCACGAGGGAGACAGCGATTCATCCAAGTCGGATGATCCGAAAAGTACATACTCGCAAGTGCTATACTCATTGTCCATGACTGATGTTTGCAGTGTGTGGTAGCGAAATGCCTCTCCGCGGCTGGATTGAGTCATTGCACGCGATACTGGCTGTCATTGTGAGAGCCAACGTCGCGGCCTGCCAACCCTCGAGAGCCGCGAAGACAAAGACTATCTAGACGAGCGCAACACTATGGAATGCGAATCGTTTCGCCGTGCCTCTGTCACTGCGCCTTACTCGACCGTCACTGATCTCATCCCGCTGATACATGTTGTCGCAAAGCTAAGTACTCCCTTCCCCTTTCCCAGTCAAACCTCTTCTGAGCCCCATCGATTATCTCAGCCACTTCTTCCATCACCACTACTAAACCCATCTCTTCCCCGATCGTCGACAATAATGTGGTCCATCCACCAACACCCTGGCCAGTACTACGATCCCGTGCGCGACTCCATGCGCAACGTCCAGCACCGCATGTACCCAAACGAGCACATGGGTCACTTCAACAGTCCCCACGGGTACGCTCTTTGGGGGAACTACAACGATATGTACAGCCGCAATGCGGATATGTACAGCCGCAATGCGAGTTAAACACTGGCTTTGCTGGTGGCAGGATGCCTCAGGCCCACGATGCGAGGCAAGCAAGAAGGGATTACATTGCTTGGGTGAGGGATATGCAGAGCTTTATGTAAGGTGGGACCGGAGTGAAGTACAGATGAGGCAGCATTTGGGGTTGATGAGGGAACATGAGTTTGATCTTTGGTAAAGTAAAATTTGGGACTAGCTGGAGTGAAATTCACGCAGCTTCTGCTTACTGCCAAAGCTTGCCATTTTCTTTGCCTCCCTTCGCCGTTGAATACATTGCTCATTGCATCACACGCCAGCATCTACGAATCTTTTGCAGTCTTGGCCACCGAGCTAGTAAACATCAAGAGGTCGCCGTAGACCAAGTCAACGATCACCTCGACAACCGCCAACTTCCCACCACCTCCATCCACTCCAGTCGCTCGCAAGCCAGCACCCCTACAGCCGAGGTCCCTCAATTTGTATGCCATCTGGATGTGCGTAAGTGAACAACGAAGCGTCTACCATCTCAGCACAAACAAGCGGGATTTCACGTCATAATCGTCTCGATATGTGCGAGCGGGAACGCGTATTAGCTCTGAGTATTGACGTTCAATGTATTGATTGCGACTGGCAGCCTACCTAGATTGGAAAGCTTCGCTAGGTTCTGGGCGATGTGTGAGGGCGCTTTGTGGCGTACAGTGTTCCACTGCTGCATACCGAGGTCGAGATTCTTGGACAGAGTGTTGGTAGCGTAGCAGTAGGTCCAGGCTGGCAAAAGGGGGACAGATCCTGATGCGGCTGAATGTGTGTAGGCAAACAATATCGTAGTATTCATCCCAACACGAAGGAGCGGATCACCTACTGCGTCGTCTCGCTATGTATGAGCGAGAACGCCTACTAGTTCTGAGGCTGGGGATATCAATGTGAAGGGCAACGAAGCTGCTGAGATCCGGCGTTGGTGACTTTAAGTGACGCCGGAGGAGCCGTAGCCGCGCGCCGTATTATTCCATTGTTGCATATTCAGATCGAAAACCCTGGAGAAGATGTGTCACATTTGCTTGGAAGCCTCAGTGCGCGAGACTCGGTCGCAGATATAGCGTGCCATCTTGAGGACCTGAGATAGGGCAACAGCTTCCCTAGGGCGGCTGGCGACCGTGTTGGGGCGCGATACAGTACACGAAACACTGCATCGTCTCCGTCGACATCGAGAAATTGTCTGCGATTCCCAGTCTTGTCCGTGGACCTATTGGCCTGAGGCACTCCTCGCGCTGGCTCGATGCGGCAGGTATTTGCGGACGCGCCATTCCACCTACTAGCTATCAGCCGCGAAACATGGGGAAAGCTCGATCAAGAGCCGAGATTATGCGGTACCTGCGGATGAGGACGATAGCGCAGTACACACATTATGTGTAGTCCGTTGGTCTAGCAGTCTTCCAGTGTCGCACCTCAATATTGTGACCAGACAACATGTTGCCGCCGTTCGACTACTTCGAGCATCGGGCTGCTTGGTGAGTACACGATGCTATGGTTGCCCGTTGGCCGACTCGATCTACACTCGTACAGGGCGTTTGGCTTGCAGTTTCTGCCATGGCGATCGAAAGTGTGGGTCGGAATGACTAGACGGAGACTGACACTCGCACAGCCAGCGCAAGCAGACCGAGCGCTCCAGTCGCCTCGTCAATCTCCCGTCTGCATACCACTCCCCAGTCTCATCATCAGATCGGGCAATCTACACCAAGCCCATCAGCGAGCTCGTCGAAGATGTCCAATCCAAACGCACTCCGGCCGTAGACGTGCTCCGTGCCTATGGCAAAGCTGCAGTCAAAGCCCATGGCAAGACCAACTGCGTCACCGAAGTCATGATCCAGGAAGCTGAAGGCTGGCTCGCCGATGGCTCTGTCAATCTCTCCGGTCCTCTGGCTGGCATTCCTGTCAGTCTCAAGGACAGTATCGCTGTTGGCGGTTTCGACGTGAGTGTTGGCTATAGCACAAACACGGGCAAGCCTTACCCCAAGGATGGCAGTCTTGTGCGGATGCTGAAGAATGCTGGAGCTGTGCCTTTCGTCAAGACTGCCCTGCCAATCACGCTTCTGAGCTTTGAGTCTTTCAATGATGTCTGGGGTCGAGCCCTAAACCCGCATAACACCAACTACTCGCCTGGTGGTAGCACAGGTGGCGAAGGTGCCTTGCTAGCATTCGGCGGGAGCAGAATAGGCATCGGCTCTGATGTCGCCGGCTCAGTTCGTGCGCCAGCACACTTCTCAGGCTGCTACAGCTTGCGATGCTCCACTGGCCGCTGGCCAAAGATTGGCGTCAACACCTCCATGCCCGGCCAGGAGGGCATAGCATCTGTCTTCTCCCCGATGACACGCACGCTGTCAGACCTCCAGTACTTCACCCGCTCCATCATTCAGCAGGAGCCATGGAAATATGATCACTCAGTCCACCCAATGCCCTGGCGCGAAGAGACATACGCTCAATCATCCTCGTCCAAGACTCCCCTCCGTATCGGCGTCATGCGAACAGACGACGTCGTCAACCCCTCCCCCGCCTGCTCCCGTGCTCTAGACCTCGCCATCTCGGCTCTCAAATCTCAAGGCCACGAAATCATCCCCGTCAGTCCACCTTCGCCCTACCGCGCCCTAGTGATCGCCTCAAACCTCCTAAATGCCGACGGCACGAAGACCTTCCGCTCCTACTTCCGCACCGGCGAATCCGACGATCCTGGCGCTGCAGCATTTGGAGCCTACATGCGCCTACCGAGAATCTTCAAGTGGGTGCACTGGGCTTGGACGAAGTACGTTCGGCGAGATGAGGTCTGGGCTGGGCTGTTAGAGCACTGGCACGCCAAGTCGTCGGCCGAGCAGTGGAAGTGGGTCGCTAAGCGTGAGTTGTACAAGTCTGAGTGGCACGATTGGTGGAACAGCTTTACCTCGCCCTCTCATCCGGATGTGCTCGACGGCTCAGGGCTGGACGTAATCCTCACGCCTCCAAACGCCCTTCCAGCTACACCGCACGGCGCCATGAGCACGGCGGCGGCGGGGTGTGGGTACACTTTTCTCTTCAATTTACTCGACTACTCCTGTGGCGTTATCCCTGTGACGAAGGTCGATCCGGCGAAGGATATGGTCACGCCTGCTATCATGAAGCAGGAGATGGGAAAGAATGCCGTCAGTCGTGGCCTATGGCGGTACTACGATGCTGTGAAGATGGCAGGTTTGCCCGTGGGTGTGCAAGTCGTGGGTCGGAGGCTAGAGGAGGAGAAGGTGCTTGGTGTCATGGCTATTTTGGAGAAGGGACTGGAGGAACAAGGCAACAAGTATGAGCTGCTCGATGGGTGGGATGAGGACGCTTAGTGGAAGGAGACGAGTTGAAACATGAGAAGCCGACGAGCTGTGTTGACTGTAGCTCGATAAGTGATCGTCTATCCTCGTCTTGATGACTTCATTCCATCTGCAAGCACTCCAGCTATCTGGCGCACAATCGGCATGTGCAGCCCTTGGTATCATTCGCGTTTCCATCCCGCTTCATCAGTGTCCAGCAAATGCTCATGTCGCTCGTTCGCTCTGCTGCGTCTATTGCCGTTCGTCTGCTCGTACCCGCTTAGTTTCCATCACAACCCGCTGTTGTGCATCTCGTCCCTCCTACGTGTCTGATGTCCCGCCAGACAGGGTGTGATGTCTATGACTCAGCATCTACAAACGCCTCTTCATTGCCCAACGAGTCCTGCCGCACGATCTGACCAGCGCGATTCATCGATCCAGCTTGGTTCTGTGTACTACTACTGCTGCTCTTTGCATCGCCGAGCGACATATCTGCAAGCTGCTTTGTCGGTGCTTGTTGCGAGGCGGATTGCTGCGTGGGTATCATCGGTTGTTGGAGTTGTTGCGGCTGTGACTTGGCCGTCTGTTGTGCACCTGCATGAGAGGCTGCAGCTTCATTCTGTCCGAAGTCGATGAGATCGTTCGCGCCATCGGTCTGTGGCCGCGTGTGTTGTGATGTAGTGTTGTTGGTCGGAGCCTTCTCGCTTCTCGATCCTTGTTGTAGCTTCTGTGTGAGCTGTAGTGGTAGTATAGGTGTGATGGCAAGTATTTGCTGCACTTGCTGCTCGGCCGGTAGACTTGGATCAACCTTCGCGTCGATCACCCAATCAAGCTTCTCTTCGTCTCCTGCGGGTGCGGCGGTGAAGAGCTTTGGCTTCCATTCCGTCTCGCCCCTCTCTGTTGCTTCTGCTCGTTGCTGCTCCTCGATGGCAGTCTTAGTGTCTGTAGCTCCTCTGTGATCTGACTTCTTGATCGCTTTGTTCGTTGCATCCCATAGCCTCTGAGACTCCCTGGGGTCTTGCTCTTCTAGTGGCCTGGACTTTGGAAATGATGGCTTTGCAGAGCTTGCGTCAAATAGCAGCTGCTTCTTGCCTGTGCTCAGATCCTTGATGAACATCTCGCCGTGCCAGAAGCCGCTGAGCTCGAAGAGTGCCTTGCCAGTACGCGAGTCTTTGATGTTTCCGCCTATTGCGTTGTATGTGCCTCCCACCCAACCTTTGACCTTGAATTCGACGTCTGCTTCCAGTCCGGTCTCTGGACAGCGGACGACTGCATGATCGCCGAGCTCGTACTTCATCTTGCCGAAGAGAATACCTCGCGCGTACATGTTGGGTTGGGTAATGAAGCTGGTCTCGTCAGTAATATGATCAGACGTGAGGGACATCGAAGTACACGTACTATCGCTCGTTTCGGTCTGTAAATCGCATGACCGCGATGCCTTCCATGAAGCTGCCTGCGCTGTTGCCAAGGAACTTGCTACGAGGCTTTAGAGTTCCGTCTATGCGGATGTGGTGTTCTGGTGCCATGAAGAAGTATGAGGATTTCGGAGGGTGATGGCACGTTTGCTCGGAGATGTAGTAGCCTCGCGTTCCATCTGGATAGTCCCACCATCCTGTGAAGACTTCGCCGAGAATCGGATTGAGGGGCTTTTTCACGCCCGGAGGCTTTATATGCCAACCGGAAAGGTAAAATTTGGTGACTGCCACAAATCTCTGTAGTGGATCGTCGATAGTAGGTAGGTGTAGGAGCTGGTCGGGGTGTGCCATGAAGTTTGTTATGCGTTCTAGCATACTTCGCGGCTCCAGGATGAAGGTAGGTAGGGTGATGCGTGAGAGATCTGCGCCTGGTCGTAGCTGTGCGATGATGTGGCTGATGACATTGCCCTGCTCGGAGGAGACGACGGTTTCGTCCTCGTCGGTCTCGCTGACTTGATCTGTACTTGAGCGGGCGGAGCCGAGGCTGTTCTTGCGGTGACCGAGTACCATGGTGGCGGAGAGGGTGGTGGTAGCGGAGCGGTGCTGATGGAGGATCAGGCGTTAGTGTGGTGCAGAGTAGTGGGTGAAGTGAGAAAGAAGAGTGAATGAAGAAAAGAGAGGTAAGGTCAGTCAATCAGGCCGCCAGGCAAGCAAGAATGGAACGCCTCACAGCAAGCAAGCACGTTGTTGTTGTCTCCACTTGCCCAGGTACAAGCTTTTGCAACGAGGTTCGCGTCACACGTCACATCCGCGGGGTCGCGAGTGACATGGCTTGGCATTTCTCCCGACTTCATGTGTCGGATGTCGTCTTGCACGGGTTGCACAAAGTTCCTCCAACATCGATAGCCAGTGGTCTTCTCCATCGCTGTACCTTGTAGCTGGAATGCATTCCGGTGCGCATGGTGTAAGTGCTGTCAAGTTTGGTATATCTCGGAGAGATCAAGGATCCACGGCAAAGTCGGACTTCTCCGTTGGTCTCCTCTGATGATAGCGAGGGACACCACTGCAATGGCTTGACGTATACAACCATTCGCGAGTGGAGACCTCCGTCGAGAGAGTATCAATCTGCAAGGCGGACTTGGGCATGGGAGTTCCATTTCTTGCTCTCTCAGAAGCGAGGTTTGACGCCTTCGCAGTCGCGGTGCAGTCGATGGGTCCATTGTCAAGGTCCAGCAACCATCGAGAGACCTACGACAGTGCTTGCTTGCTGTGCTATACCTATGCCAAACGATGAAACGCCTCAATGAAACGACTCAACGTACCTCAATAAATGCCCGGGGGAGGTGGTTGTGCCGGCGGGGAGGCACAAACCCAGCACACCCCCGACCACAGCAAGCGGCGTCGCGGTCTGGTGAAGCGGCACGCATACCACGGCACGGTGTTGTAGCCGTGCGCGATGCGCACCCGCGCACAGGGGACCACACTGAGCACGTACGTGTGCTCGCAATGTCTAAACGCGTGGACAACGCCACGCCGGCACATGTTGCTAGCTACCTAGTCAGTATAATGGCCCCTGCTCATTTCGTCGAAATATGGACTTACGGAGTCGAGGGAGAGAGGTTTGCTGTGATCTAGTGAGTATACAATCAGCTTTGTCCTTTTACACCATCTCCTTGCAATTTTCCTCGATCATCGAGTCTCGTCGTGGAACAATAGACGTACTTACTGTGGGGCTGATCTGCTCTACCATGTCAGTCAACAGTCCATTATCTCAATGTCAGCAGATCGGAGTCTCTACTTACGAGGCGTCGTCGTGTCTGCTATATTCAACGAACTAACTGTTAGCTACGCGTCCTCACTCTACGAGGACTCGATGGGGTCTTGCTCACCTTGCTTGATGTCTTGTTCGTGTCAAGAAAGGGAAGAGTCAGTGAACTTCAGTTCATTCTGACTAGCTCGTGGGAGGGGCTACGGGATTGTCCGCTCGTCTACAGTACTTAGGAAGGAGCGGAGTACGGAGGAGCGAGTCGATGTTCGAGCTACTTCCACCCTTGCAACCGTGTGTCTTGCATAGCGACCAGGACGTGATCGATCCAACCTACAACAAGCACGAATACACGGAGCGTGTACAAACAGCCATCTAAAGAGCGAACACTGTCGACGACTCGACGACTTCTCCCGACATCTGCGCATACGAAGTTGCAAACGATACTGGGCTGGCGTCGTTGGGAGACAAGAGGGCTTTCCGTTCGTCCGTTATCAATCACAGCACTTGCATGACCGGGTCAAAAGAATACATCGAGTCGCGACCCGATGACCATCAGAGCCATCCCGTCGTTACTGGTCTGCTCACTGAGGCGAGAAGCATGAGATAAGGTTGATGCCACAGACATGTGAGGCCGACACGACAAGAGCGCGCTACAGTAAAGTCCATTGTACTCAGCCGACTCGCCACGATGTTGTTGGGAAGCACCAGATCGTCGTCGACACGATACAGTTGAGACTATATGAGCGAGAGGCAGCGAAGACACATTGGAATGAAGCATCCCCTCTCACCTGCGCAAATTGAGTGACTGACAGCGAGCCGTTGCCAGTACCGCGTAACGAAGCAGTAAATTGAGGCTCATGATGGTGAGATTGAGTTCTGTACAATATGAAGCGCAGTGCAGGCTGGCTTTTTCACTCTTGCTACATCTCTTCCTCGCTCTCAGACTACAACGGCAGCGGGAACACAGCCGGACTCTTCTTCCCATCCTTGCCCACGGCCCTAATCCCAAACTGCAAATCATCCTTGGGCAGGTCCGCTGTGACCGTTCCCACATTCCCAGCATTGAGGTAGTGACTCCACTGCAACGCACCACTAACTCTCCACACCAACTCATAGCTTGCCACCAACGTATCATTTCCAGTGTTCCAGTTGAACTTGCTCAGATTATTCACAATAGCCAGACTGGTATTCCGGAACGTCGCTGGCACGCCCACAGACTGCGAGATCGTGACGTTCTTCGGCATCGCCGGGGCGTTCGCCGCAGACCACATAGTCGCGAGATTCGTCCTGGTCACGCGCTGCAGGTACTCGAAGTTCACGAACTCGATATTGTCACCGTACACAACGCCGTCTTGCACGCGCGGGTCTTGGTGCTGGTGCTTGTAATCTTCCACGGCTTCGGTGAAGCGAACAGCCGGAAAGCCCTTGGAAAGGAAACTTTGGTGGTCGCCACCTCGGAGGAAGCGATCGGGCCGGTAGATCAGGGCAACTTGCATGTCCAGGTACTGCACTGCGCCGGCAGCGACTTCGGCTATGAAGCGGCCGAGGTTGCGAGCCGGGGAGTCGTTCTCACCGCCTATGAGGGCTGTGGTTTGCAAGAGGTTGGCACTTGAGGCGTTCGGGTAGAATAGCGAAGCACCGAATAGTCGGATGGTGTGCGGGTTGATCGGCGTGGTTGGTAAGAAGCTTCCTTGGCCCACGATGTCGTTGTTCCAGTTTCCTTCGACGTTGTAGGACTGGTTTTTGAGAGTCCCGGCAAGATTGTTGGAGCCGTAGAGACCTTGCTCTTCGCCTGCTACTGCTGCGAAGATCATTGTGGCGGCGGGTCTGAGCTTAGCGCACATGCGGGCCATCTCAAGGACGAGAGCCACTCCTGACGCATCGTCGTCGGCACCTGGCGCGTCGCCAGTGTAGTCGTTAATATCTAGGCGGCGGGAATCGTAGTGACCTGTGACGACGTACCTGGCGCGCCACATTAGTAACTCGTCTTGCAGACCATTTCAAGTGTTGTGACTTACACTCGGTTGGGATCAGTAGTCCCGTTGATCCTCGCGACCACATTCGTGATGTTCACAGGGAACAGAATCCTGCTCGCCACGGGCTGGATGTAAGAGTTGAAGAACACATCTACATTCCCATCGCTCGTAGCAGCGATTCCCTGCATCTCCCTCAACAGCCAGTCCCTCGCAGCTCCGATGCCTCGTGTAGTGGAATTCTGCTGCGAGAGCGTATGCCTCGTGCCGAAGCTCACGAGCTTCTCCACCGTCCGGCGTAGACGCTTTTGGTCGACTTGCGCGATCATGTTTCGGGTCTGGCGATCTGGTGCTTGGGGAATGAGCTGGCTGCCATTATTGTCCGTGGGCGGCCAGGAAGCCTCAGGCGCGTAGCCAAATGGCTGACCTGGCATGAAGTTGGAGCCGGGGAGATTCTGCCATGATGTTGCTGTGGCCGTAGCCAGAAGACCTGAGACGGCGAGGGAGATCTTCATGTTGTCTGGACGTCCTTCACAACAGTTCAGGGATGAGTTTGCATAGAAGCCGCAACGTACCAGCGACCTACATAAGGTCTACTTTCTGCACCTCGCATCATCACCTGGTATGAAGCCGCCAACTGCCTCTCCTGGCCTAGCATATCGCCATTGCATGGCTGTCACGGTCATGCTGGGCGATCACTGGCGATGCAGAGCTAGATCGGCGCAGGACCCAATGATCTGGATTGGCAGCTTTATCTGCCGCGCAGAATGACGGCATTTGCATGGCTGCCATGCGGCTTGGGGGAGGCTCTTGACAATCAGCGGGGTTGGAGCACGGTGAAGGTATGGCTCCTGCCTGATTGGGTTGATGTTGATGAGCTGCCAGGTACGGGAAGCTTTGGTGGAGCATTGGTTTTCGAGGGACGTGCACGGTGTGTCACTGCTGCCATTGACAGCTCCAGCGCTTCGGTCGGAGACACGCCATGTTAACGAGAAGTGAGATGTACTATGTAGCTAATGCGGAACGGCTGAGGGCTCCCTTGACTACTGCAGTGCGCCAGGCGATGCAAAAAGTCGGTTGCGGAAACAGAGACTACAATCTGAGGTGCATTTAAAGGTATTCATGCTATCTACTCCTCCGTCAAGAACAGACCCAAAGCAAGGATGAACTCCTCAGTCTCATCCAGTTGCGGACAGTGTCCACTCAGCCCAAACCGCACCCACTTCACCTTCGCACTTGGCTTGGTGAAGTACGGCTGCACGGCCTCATCTTGCGCCTCATCATACCTCCCATTGATCACCAGTATACCTCCAGGCACAGTCCTCTGCGTCACCTGTCTCAAGCCCTCCTCTATCGTCCACGTCTTCAGACTGCCTGTGACATAGAACTCGGACGGCCCATTCATGGTTTCGTAAACCGTATTGTCTTCTGCCAGGGCGCTGAACGAATCGTTGAGCTCTTTCGGGAATGGGTTTAGACGGCAGACGTGACGCTGGTAGAAGACGTTGACGGCATCTTCGTACTCTTTCGTGTCAGTAGTACCGTCTTTCTCGCAGCGTGTGAGGGTCTCTTGGACATCCTTAGGTAGTCCAGCACGAAGCTTGTCACAGACCTTGAAGACTCGTCAGTACCGTGTACCATAGTGGAAGTAGGAAGATTGCGGCCATACCTTCACCCATGTGATCATCGAAGCCGGAGAGTCCGCCACGATCACCTTGTTCAGTCCCTCCGGCTGCGTGATCGCATATTGCCCAGCCATCATGCCGCCCCAGCTTTGTCCCAGCAGATCGAAAGTCTTGATCCCAAGACGTGATTTCAAGTTGTCCAGCTCTGCCATGAAGAGCTCCGGGTTGAAGAACTTCGCGTCATGCTTCTTTTCCTTGAAATGTGTGCTCGCACCGCAGCCCACTTGATCATACATGATCACCGGTATGCCATAGTCTTCGTAGATGAGCGAGATAGGTAGGAGGTAGCTGTGAGGAACTCCGGGACCACCATGCAGACAGATCAGCGGGACCTTGGAGGACTTGCTCAGATCTCCCCATAGCCAGTAGTGCGTTTTGGCCTTGTCGCCTGTACTCGGGATCGTGAATGGGATGTCGCCTTCGCTCGTGTGTTTAGGATATGGGCGGACTTGGCCAGGTGGGCGGACCGGAATGGTGGGATCTGAAGCCATCGTCGTTGTGTTTGGAGAGCCTGCGTTGGGCATATTGTGAAAGGCTAGGCAGACACAGAAGACGAGAAAACTTAGGACGCGCTTGACACCTTACCTCCCCAAAAAGCTATACTGCTCCAGCGAACATTTATAGGTAGGTTTCGAATGGCTGACAGCAGCGCTAAGGCGCAACAGGCAGGTCGAGAGGGGTCATTGCGGGCAAGTGAACAAGCTGTGCTGTCATGTCTCCTTCCTCCGACTGCCCACCTGTCGAACGCTTCTGCTACAGGCCGTGCGGATGGTAAAAACAGTGTGCAGGATATGAGAGCAAGAGGCAAGTCCTGCACCTCAAGAGCACAACGCCGGGCCGTGTGAACAAGCTCCCGGCGCAGAGCTCCGCCGCCAAGGCATTGACAGCGACGACTCCCTCCACCAATGTCCAATCTGAACTCTTGTGATACGTTCATTGAGCCTATCAGTTCTTGTTCCGAATTGCCAATGTCGCCAGCTTCTAAAGACCTGACGAGCTCATGGTCAAGCGCTGAGATGTAGCGTCGGTGGCAGCTCCTGCCTTCCGTTCGTCCATCTGGTACTGTACATGTAAGTGTCTTTGCCACCTCATTTGGACTCAATCAATCGGCTTCGCTCTTCCATGGGAGCGAAGGTAGCCTGATCTATCGCTCAACACGACACATGTGCCTCATCACTCGTCCGATTATGCAATAGCAAGCTCGCGGATACCATACGTGGGCTCGCTGCTCAGATACACCAGGCATCTACGAACAGCAAGGGACCGTCCTGAAAGATCTTCCGGCCAAATCGTAATGCCTTCCTTACCGCCAGACTCGGCGCTCCTAGTCATTGACATGCAAGAAGATTTCTGCGAACCTGTATGCCACGCTAAAGACTCACGTCCCCTGCATCACTGACAATGCTACCCAGCACGGTACTCTAGCAGTTAAGAACGGCCGCCAAATTGCACCGCTCATCGACTCCCTGCTCTCTCTGCCCTTCAAGATCACTATCGCATCTCGCGATCACCACCCTGCCAATCACTGTTCCTTCGCCTCCCAACATCCGGGTGAGAAACCCTTTACCTCCTCCCACACAATCCATAATCCCGCCTCGACTACCCCAGATCCCGAGTCTCAGACTACAACTCTCTGGCCCGATCACTGCGTTCAAGGCACTCCGGGTTGCGAGCTGATTCCCGAACTCGACGCCACGAAAATCCAACACATTGTTAACAAAGGCGAAGACATACGAGTCGAGTCTTATAGTGCATTTGGACCTCCATTTCGAGAGCCAGAAGTGGGTATGAGCGGGCTGAAGGGCTTACTGACTGATGCGAAAGTGGAGAGGGTATATGTCTGTGGACTGGCGTTGGACTACTGTGTCAAGGCGACCGCTCTGGACGCGATGAGGGCTGGGTGGCAGACCTACGTGGTGAGAGATGCTACAGAGGCGGTGGACCAGAGCGATGAAGCTGTGGGTGCTGTGTTGGAGGACTTTGAAGAGGGAGGGGTGAAGGTTATTGGGAGTCAGGCGTTGCTGGGCTGATGTGGCGGCAGGAGCGCAGGAAGGATGAGTTTCACGTGGTAGGCCAATGAGCAACGACATAGCATGTGATAGAGGTCAATTAAGGCACCTCCTTTGATTGCAGGAGTCGAATACCGTTCACTGTGATCCCTCAATCACTGAAGATCACCACTGAACACGAGCACTGAAATCAAATCCAATACAAATTCTCACAATCACCATGGTCCCTACTAAGCTCGTCAGAGACTACTTCCGCATCTCGGAAGAGAAGTTCTGGAACCTCTTGTGAGTGATGTTGATCCCGCTGATAACAGCGAGGAGATGGCGTCCAAGAGTGATGGTACTGACGTGTGAACAGTGAGATCCAAGAAGATAGGGAGCACACGATGACCCAGCTTGCGTATTGGATGCGCATGATACCAGCGAGGAAGAGGTACGTACCATCGATATGCGTAACTTTGCTGCCGACTAACGATTGCATAGGAAGATAAAGACGACGATGAAAGCTCCGAAGCTGCAAACGATTGTTGAGGAGGTGTAAGGGCCGTTGTACCCTAGAATACTTTTGGTGATGTCCGTGCCATTATCTCCTTGGCTGCAAGTACATGCAATCTGCTACTTCTTCAGTGACAGTCATTCCCCTCTATCGATCTCCTTTGTAACCTCTATCTGTGGTACAACAGGTTATGATCGAGGATGAACTGGATGCCCTCCTTACGGAAAGTATCCGGCTCAACGTTTGCCACACCAGTGACATTGACATCGAAGACAATGTTCTCCGGGTTCGAAAGGCTGTAGACAGGCCAGTCGGGAGTCTTTGCGAGACCCGATAGCTTGCCTTGCGAGAAGTTCGGGTTGCCATCATGAATGAAGCTTGCCCAGCTGCTGCTCATCAAGAAAGCGAGGTCGGTGTATGTCTGCGGCTTGCCTGCAAATGGAGGCAGCGAACCCCAAGGATAGCCGTAGCCAAGACCCTGTAGGTTGTCGAAGACAAACGCGACTTCCTGGAAGTGAGCAACAATGGTGAGGCCGTTGGGAAGGGTATTGAAGCGGTAGCTGTAGGCAGGTACGCCATACTCGGTCCAAGCTTCGACAGCGCCACTGTGAATTCGTCAGCATTTGTACAAGAGACGGCACAAAGGGACAATACTGACCGACGGTTGGCGATGAAGACAAGATCTCCGTAGTATGCCTATTGATAGTATGTCAGTGAGTGCGCAACATCCAGATGATAGATAAACATACGTTTGTGCGGCGTTGCTGTGCATCAGCATCGGATGAAGCTGGCCCGCTTTCCTGAACGCTGGGGATGAAGTACTCCGGCTCAACTGG
>KZ111140.1:1770158-1803468 GCA_002077045.2 Rachicladosporium sp. CCFEE 5018
TCGCCCTCATGTCTCACTTGGTGCCCTGCCCACCGCTGCCTCAAGTCTTCGCCAATCTTCTCTTGGGCCTGGAACGCCGAAAGCCAGCACTCCTGTTCCAACGTCCACATCTTCCCGCGCCGGCTCAGCGCAGCCACCTCAGAAAGCTGGCGCCCCGAAGAGAGCACCCACGTCCAACGCCTCAGCCAGGAGACCACCTCCGACCCAGCCAACTCGTAAGCGAATACGTACCAGTAACCTTTCCGGCCCGCCCAAGAAAGGGGACCGCCGCCGTACTCTCGCTCGCCGCTCTGGAACCCCATCATCGCACTCCCCTTCACTCTCACCCACGCCTTCAGACCTCGCTGCCTCCAACTTAGCTCGTCAAGCTGACGGTGCAGCAGGGTCGGAGGAGGACGACGCCGAAGAGGGTGATGATGCGCTGTACTGCTTCTGTCAGAAGGTCAGTTTTGGCGACATGGTGGCTTGCGATAACGATGCGTGTAAGTACATGTGGTTCCACTGGAGTTGTGTTGGGCTCGCGGAGACGCCGACAGGAGAGTGGTTCTGTCCGGATTGTAGGAAGGGCAAGTAAGGAGGACGGGTTAGTAGTATCTGGATGACCATTGCGATATCTGGCAAATCGCCTGGCCCCGACTTACCCATGATCGATGTCAGTGTGCACTCCTGCTTTTGACAGTCGCTCTGCTCATCATGGTGCACTATTGTCACGTCCCACTCCGTCTCAGACGGACTCAGTGCACATTTAGTCGGTGCGTTTGCTTAGGTGATGCCACCATACAAAGACTGACATATGAACGGCATTCACGAGGTCGTCGCTCGTCGCTGTGGCAGCGAGATTGCACAAGCACGAACAATGACACGTCGAGCCTCAGAGTGTACTTCACTTGCATCTGCTGCCCGGCGGCTGGTCCCTTCTCTCAGCAGTCCGCTTCGAACCGCAACTCGCCATGCGCAGCTCCCTCAACCACTACCCCCGGTTACGGACCTGACGGATCAGTACCACTCCCCGGCAGCCTCAACTGATCCTAAGGCGTCGACAATGCACAAGCTTGAGCACGACGCCATCCTCATCTGCGCCTGCGAAGAGGTACGTCACCCCTTTCTTCCCTTCTCCCTCTTAGTCTCCATCAGACAAACCCGACTGACGGTAAATCACAGCGTTGGCGCCTCCGCCTCGATCTCCCCAAACCCAACACCGCTACATACCACTACCTCACAGCTGTCATTAGAGAGCGTACGTACATTTACCACGCACCCTAGTGTCCCCTTTGACGCATCGACGTGAAGGTGACACTGCTGAGACAGCATAGGTACTCCAGTGGGGCTGAGGTTGATAGTTGTGCGAGGCTACACGATGGCGGGAAGGTTATTAGGTTCGGGGATCGCTTCGTGGAGTGGAGGAATGTGTATGAATTTGCGATCTTGTAGGAGGAGGTTGGGGCTATGGAGCATGACTAGCGATCTGCGGAGTGGAGGTTCTGGGGATCCGCGCGACCGGCAATGCTGATTGATAGCTGTTGATGGACAGCGTCCTCGACTGGCCGTAATCTGGACGGGTACCGGGCGAGTGGGTTCAATTTAAAGGAAGCGTATGTCGACGTTCGCCTACGATCTTCCAGGAATTACAGATAAAGCGATCCCGCTGATGGACTAGAAGCTCGTCTTTACATCTCGACATAACTCAGACCTCACGAGGAATTCGTACCTCTTAGTCCGCCGCAAGGCAA
This sequence comes from Rachicladosporium sp. CCFEE 5018, assembly GCA_002077045.2. Lineage (NCBI taxonomy): Eukaryota > Fungi > Ascomycota > Dothideomycetes > Cladosporiales > Cladosporiaceae > Rachicladosporium > Rachicladosporium sp. CCFEE 5018. The sequence continues at coordinate 1,771,889 of KZ111140.1, forward strand.
GAGCACTTCACTCTCCCCTCATCGCCCTCCAGCGGCATGGGGCTCTGCGGAATCGAAACCGATGCTTCTAACATGCGGACTGTTGAAGGTCTGGCTATGAGACCGATCCACCGCATACTTCACACCTCCTGCGATCCTCCCGCCCTCGAACATCAATCACGTCTCCTAGCTAAACAATAGCGTGGGACGACGACAATGCATCCCCTCGCATTGAACGTGTGCCTCCAGATCGCTCACGGCATGGCATTCCACTTCTACGACGCTACCGCTTGACAGCCACCACATCTAATATATGCGCTCAGGGCTGGCGCGTGCGCATCGACTTGAAGCGCGATTATGGGCACGAGTGGCAGTATCTCACCACGAGAATCATTGATCGTTAGTCTATCACCACAATACCCCCTATCGCGCGACCGCATGGTTTACCTGGCGACCGGAAGCGCAAATGCTGACGCGCACTGACACTAGGCGACCATGAAGGGCTTTTGCTGAACCATGGGCGCGGCCATTGTCCGGAAGTTAGGGTGCTGCGATTGCCTGGTCGGCTGTTGAAGTATGGAGCTATCTCGGAGGAGTCGGTGTTCACGGAGTGTTGGTAGACGAGAATCTTGGATCGTTGCGCCAGAATAGGAGAGGATGGTGGCAATGGACTATTGTATACGATCAGATTGCTATTTCGACAATGGCCACAGAACAAAACGCTCTTCTCACCGGCCATGCATGATACAACCATGTTCTGATTATTTGGAAACAAACGCCGCTGCTCAATACGCTCGAATACAATCGACCTAAGCCAAACCCACGCTCGCCATAGACCTCCGCCAAATCTCACTACCCATAGCCCGTCTAGTCCCTGCAGTCCGGCTAGCAGCGTCCTTATTCTCCGCGGCTCGTCTAAGGAGGTAGTTCAGACATTGCTCCATAGTCCCCCAGTTCGTGGCTTTGAACACCCTCTCGCTTTGTTCCTTCTCACTGTCGCCTTTGTTCGAAGCGATCAACGACATGGATACTTCGTCTGCCATGCCTTGCAGCTGAGCAAAGACCAAAGGCGTGTGAGGTGTGGAGGAAGCACTCTGAGATTTGCGGAGAGATTGCGCGAGGTTGACAGTCTCAGCGTTGTGCGTCGCTAGCATGACGTTTGTCTCTGGCCAGGCCGTTGTCGGGAAGGAGGAATCGAATGGTCGGAGAACATCGTTATACTTCCGTTCGATGAGCGCAGACATGATGCCATTGTAAGCTGCGTGCGTGGCTTCGATGCTAGGTTGGATCAGCTCTCTTGGCTCGGACGATAAGTACGCCCCTCTGACCAGTTTCGCACAATGAGTGAAGTTCTCCCGTCTCGCGAAGTCCAAATGACGTGCCAAGTGCACAGGAGTCTGGTGTAGATAGCACTGATAGGTGTTATAGATCACGCCTCGACCCTTGCGGTTGTACTCCCTTTGTAATTTGATCGTCCAGGAATGGTATCCGTCCAGATTCCACGTTTCCTCAGCCGATGGCAACAAAGCCAGATCCTTTGCCGCAGCAGCTTTACAGACAGCGTGCATAGCCTCATCCATGATTTTACTCGGCGTCTTTTGCGCTGCACAAAGTCGCAGTGCTGCTGGTCCCATGCCACTCCACTTCATAGCCACGAAGTCGCCTTCCTGTGCCATTGAGACAGAGTCAAGCATGCCTTTCTTCCATGTCGCAACATCTTCGACCTCGTTACCTTCAGCATCCTTGAGTACTTCGAGCGCATACTCTAGAATCACGCCAGCGTAGCCTTGTTCTCGCAGTTCCTGACAGATCTTGCGCACGTCTGCTGGGTTAGGGCCGACGCAGAACTGCTTGAAGAATGTTTCCAGCAGTATCGCGCGGGCTATGGGGTTGCGTTCGAGGCTGAAGAGGAGAGACTTGCTGTCTAGCATGTGGCGAAGTATGCTTGAGGAAGCGCCGAGCAGGGCTGGAGATGAGGAGATGGCGGTTATGAGGTAGGTCCGCAGAACCTGAGATAGAGGAAGAGTGCTGAGGCAAGAGGTTTCGTTGCGTTTCAACGTGGTGCGCGAGCTCGTTCCTGGTGGGTGGACCTGTCCAGTCGTAGGTACTGTCTGTATCGATGGTAGAATCGCGCTTTGAGAGCCTCCGACCTGAGATGAATGGATTCGTCGCTTTGCTGTTGTATGCTTTCGTCTTTGTGGTATGATCGTTACTGGTGCTACGGGCGCGTATCTCGTTGATGACTTGACAGCATCGAGAAACACCGGTACTGGCACCACAGGCTTCATATTGAGAGGTCCCTGTATGAACGCGAACGACAGGAACTTGGGAGAAGCTGGAGAGGAGAAATTGGGATTGTCGCCACAAAGACAAAGAGAACACTTACGCGTCGATGATATACGTACAGTACCTATCCCAGCATTCGGCATTCATTAGAGTGAGCACAGCAGAGCCGGCGATTGTCGATGAGCTTATCATCGTTATCTCGCCTTCTGGTGGTCAATGTCAGGAAGAGGACGCGGTTACGATCGGCTTCTTCTGTGTGACTTCAAGCCCCACCAAAACACCCCCACCATGTGATCGTGCCGTTGTCGGGCACGGGATCTGGCCGGCGTCGGGATGCCAAGACGCTTTGTTCGTGAACGTCAGCTTGACCGCGACTCGAAGACCGTACGAGATGCGTCCGGTCAAGATACGGCAGCTTGTACATCCTTCTATCTACATGGAGCATACCGGTGTAAAAGCTCGCGTCTTGATGGACCACAGACGACAGCTCGCACAATCACAGGCACGGGAGGGGACAGTGATTAGCGGTACGAGTTGATCTATACAGTGTTATCTCATCTACACAAGACCTCAACTCATCAGATCCATCATCTCCTTCATTTCCTTTGACTGTCACATCGCTAAGATCTCAGCTCCTTGAGCTCGACGAGCAAGAGATTGTGTAGTAAGCAGATGTTGTTGATCTAGGCAGACTCTCCCACGCTCAGCCCATTGATGAAGGACTGGAGCGTTTCGATCAGATACCCATTTCAGAGAGCCTGCCATTGCCGCATGTGGTGGCAGGAATGTCCGCCGTGTGTTTTGCTGTCTTGCGTAGAGCAACGAGCCAGACAGCAATGCATTTCACGGCGTTTCGATCTCGGGCGTAGCGTTTGAGTCTGTCGCAACCGTGGATGACATCTTGCCCGAAGGCAGATCCATGTTGCTCAGCGTGCTCAGGCAGCGCACCAGGGGAATGGTATTACAAGCTGAGGATGCGAAGGTGATCTGTTGAAAGCGCATATGCTATGCGAAAATGTGCGCAGGGAATATTTTAGCCTTGTGTGCAAGATATCCAAAGGACAGACAAAATTGGGAATGAAGCTGCGTCAATTTGATCTTGGGCGTAGCGTTGAAGCCTGTCGCAACTGTGGATGTGAAAGCGCCCGGAGGCAGATCAAGGTTGCTCAGCGTGCCCAGCCGGAGAAAAGGAGGTATACTGAAGATATGAATCGTCAGAAGAAGAGAAAAAGCTGACCTACCAACAACGCATCTGCTATGCGAAAATGTCCGCAGTGAATCTACCGATCTTGCGTGAGAGAAGTCCAAGGAACAGGCAAGAACGGGAAATGAAGCTGCGTTGATTCGATCTTGGGCTCAGCGTTCAAGTCTATCGCAACCGTGGATGTCAGGATGTCCAAAGGCAGGTCAAGGTTGCTCAGCGCACCCTGTTCTAGGAAGGTGGACGAGAGGGAGAGTACGAGGAAGAGGACTACGATTCGCATTGGAGATGCAGATGTCAGCAGTCATTTCAATACCGGCCTGCGTGGCAGTGCCATCCAAGGCGGCGTCTGCTATGCTGCTATTCGATCTTCGAACGTCGCCTTCGTGCTCACACGATCCCGATGTGGCAGTGCCTGAAGGCCATCGAGACTGCGCGGCATGTCCGACTTCCGCATGTGTGAAGTGCGAGGGGACAGAGCAAAGAAAGAAGGGAAGGAAAGCGGACGAGGATCTCGGCATCCGTGAAGAGATTGTGTTGCACCGACTGCATGTATGCAGGGTATGTCGGCTTCCGAGACTGCGACGCCCTTGTCTGACGACGGAGGCACGACGGAGGCCGACGCACTTGCAAGGCAATCTGACCATCTTCTGCCATGTCTAAGCTCTGCATTATAGACATTGCAATGCAGCGCAAATTATCGCCAGGTATGTGGTCTCATGGTGGAGATGGAAGTGGATGAAAGAATCCAAACAGAAAGACTCACTCACACCTGGTGTAGCTTGCATCACCGGGCCCTTCTATGCGGCATGACCAGTGGCTTTGGGCTGTCAGCGTGCTCAGTAGATCATCGCCACATGCATTGAAGCAAAGGCGATGATCTTACCCGTAGAGCGTGGCTTGGGTCTTTCTCGGGCGCAGCTTGGACGACATGATCATGGAGGAGTGACCAGGCCGCGTTCAAAGCCGCACCCTTGCAAACCATGTTCTCAAGGCTTTGTAGTGTCCACGTCTCGACTGGATACCGATGAAGAGCAAAGAATCGAGTCAATCAGGAAAACGTACTTACCTCATTGCAGCCTGCAATCCCCATTGCGGTGTTGCTTTGGAATGTCCGAGCCAATAAGTGCGTCATAACCATGGCACGAAGGTCGGACCACATCCTACTGACAGACTGTGGCGCGACTGAGGTTGTTTTCGGGCACGTTTTGATAGACGACAAGGTCACGGGGAGATGACCAGGTCGGCTTCGAGTGTGTGCCCTGGCAAGCGATCTCTTTCGGCTTCATAACGTGCGTACGCTGCTTGGATCACGGCTTCTGAGGCGAAGAGCCGAATGGAAATCCTCAGGCGTAGCCCAAATCTCTCTCGGACACGGCTTGAACGTCATGATCATGGAGGAGTGTGATCGTGCCGCCTGCAGTAGTCATTGATAAGTGTGCCCTTGCAAGCCATTTCGGATGGCTGTGTGTTGTCTGCGCACTTTTAGGAAACGACCGATGAGCTAGAGGTCGGTCACCAACTGATGGCGCGATGCTGATATAGCTAATTCGATCTTGGGCACAGATTGAACGACACGATCATTGTGTGATCGAGCCGCCGCAGTAGTCATTGGAGTCTGTGCCCTTGCCTGCTTGTCTTGACAGGAGAGCCCTAAGGGCTCGACTTGGTCGGGTGGACTATGAGTGAAGAGGAGAAAGTCAGCGACAGCATCAACGACTCGAGAGTGAGCTGAGCATGGGTAGGAAAGGTAATATCATCGGAAGGACTGAAATCAGTTATGGCTCGCAGCCAAAACAGCAGCTTTGAAGTGAAGACCGAGGCAGCCACAGAGACGGCGTCGTGGTCAGTGGTCGTCGACGACGCGTTGATGTGGCCTTCGCGACGATGGTGAGTATGCTCTGTTCCGCTAGTCAGCTGCGTTCTCTTCGCAATTGATCGTTTTGCCTTCATTGTCGTGTTGACTGTAGCCGCCCAGGTAAAGCTGCATCGCATGACCACAAGCGAGCAGCCCTTACTGCTGACGGCGAGCGACGCTCAAGCTTGGAAGTGAGTGGGCTCTGCGTTGATCTTAGAATGGAGGGAAGGAAGAGGAGAATGATACGACGCATGGGACTCAATGAAGAGGCGAAGATCGATGGGATCCGGAGATGTTGGTGGTGGAAGAGTGAGAGTGAGGAAGCGGAGCGAAGGCGAAGGAATCACAATGAGCGAAGAGCTGAGGCGTTTGGTATTGTCAAGACCCACGAGGAAGCTCCGTTCGTGCCTGCCAACAACGACGATGATGCCAATGCATGTGATCATCCGCACAAGCGCTACGAGTGTCGACATTCTAGGCGAGAGGAACGGTATTTGATCATGTCGATCCGAGGGAACGATTGCAGGTACAATTGACAGAGCATAGGGACCGCTGAGTAGTTAATCGGTTGATCGATCGGTCAATGATGAGCCAAAACAGCGGCAAAAATCGGTCAATGCTACAGCTTGAGAGGGAGACAAAGCACATAGCGCCTGCTGCAGTAGGATCGATAGTTGACGGACCTGAGCGTCGCTTCATCTCATTTATACAGCTATCTGTTCCATAGAAGCCACCAGCTCGACGTCGGAGATCAGTAGTGTCTAAGCAGTGGTCAGACTTCAAATGTCAACGAAGTCATCACAATGAACGATCGCGAGCAACGTAGTAGACGTCAATCCCACATATCAAATCTACACGCACATTACGATCCGATCGATAGGTTCCAAATTTCGAAGCAGCCGCTCATATGCACTGTCACTCCTGATGCTTACCTTGGAAAGGCAGGTGATTCAGCTGGAGAGTCACTATTCTTACGAGCCCGATATTCCCGCGTACAAGTAGCACTATCACCAGACCAGGCTGAGAGCGGCGACGGCAGATAGTTGAAGAGCGTGCAAGCGAAAATCATGTACGGGGTCAGCGGGACGACAGAGATGGCATACAGTGGGATAGGCGCAGGGAGCGACCTTACGTGAGCATGCGGGTGGTAAAGCGTTAGGAGCGGAGCTGTACAGTATCTCCAACAGGTGCGATATCCACATTCTCACAGTGCCAGCCATTCCACCTCCTCAAAACTTCCCCTCCGCCGTCGCAACCCCAAACCTCTCCGCGATGACAACCCACTCAGCAACCACAAGTGCCGTCCTCATGACCCCGGGATCACCCTTCTCCCCAAATCCCTTTTCAACCAAACCCCCAACCTTAGCCCAGTCCACGAAGCCCAGCTGCTCCACCTTCTCTTTCGTCATCAGTCCCTTCAACAGCTTATGCAACGGTCCATCTCTAGGCCAAGTCGTAGGCGCAGAGTAAGGATGCTTCTTCCGCTCGTACAACTCCCTCGTGATAAAAGGCTTAGCCGCCTCACGTAAGATCCACTTCTCGCTGAAGCGCTTCTCCTCGGGCATCCAGCGCAACTTCACAGACGGAGGCAGGCCGTTGATGTACTCGGTCAGCTTATGATCGAGCAATGGCGTGCGAGCCTCGATGCTGTGAGCCATCTCTGTGCGGTCGCCGAGACAGGTGAGGAAGATATTGGCGAGGTGGCCTTTTGACCAGATGTACATGGCGGAATGCAGTGGGTGCCAGGAATTGAGGATCTTGGCGCGGACTGTGCCATCAGCGTTGTTGACAATGGTGCGCTGAGGTTCACAGAGGCCGTAAGCCTTGTCGGTCCATGGTGCGAAGACTCGAGGCAGGAAAGCTGCCATGGATGAGATGGTGGAGATGTTGTTCAGCATCTTACGCGAAACGCTGGCGCCGCGGGCGGAAGTGTCTGCGCCGACTGAGTCGTAGTAGACTTTTGCTGCTGTCTCGGCGAGGTCGAATTGCTTAAGGCGCTCAGGTTCGGACAGCGTGTTGTGGGCTTCGTAGGCATTATCAGGCTCGCGGAGGTAGTCGTCAAGGTACGATGGGTAGCCCGCGAAGTGCTCGTCTGCGCCCTCGCCCGTGAGGACGACCTTGTATCCACATTCTTGAGGTACTTCGGACAAGGCGAACTTGCCGACAAAGTTCAGGTCAGGGTTGTGATGTTCAGCGTGCCAGACTGCGTCTTCGAATCTTTCTGCGAGGGCGGCTTCATTCATGATCTTCTTTTCGTACTTCACGCCAAGCCAGTCTGCGGTGCGATTTGCGATTGAAGACTCATCGAAGCCGGAACCCTCGTCGAATGCGATGCTGAAGCAGCAGACGCGACTATTAGCCGGCTGTGATCCGAGTGCGACGCCTTCGGTCTTGACGAGATGCGTGACCATGCCGGCGATGACCGAAGAGTCGATGCCACCAGACAGGTAGATACCGATCGGCACATCTGCCCTCAAGCGCAACCGAATGGCGTCTAACAGCTTCTCCCTCACACCTTGGATCAGCTCCTCAGGGGTACGCGGGTCCGGTAGATTCTTGTCAGGATATGTCATATCCCAGTACTGCCTCTGCTCCACATGTCCAAAGGCTGTGCAAGTCAGATAGTGCCCTGGGCGGATCTTGCCGACGCCTGCAAAGATCGTCCGCTCGTCGTGGTTCCACCCTGCATCCTTCAGACTTCTGACGTCCCATCCCGGCTTCCAGCCAAGCGGAAGGAACGCCTTCATCTCAGCTGCAATGAGCATGCGTTTGCCACCCTTGCCATCCGGCTGAACAGTCCAGAATAGCGGCTTGATCCCGTAACGATCACGGGCGGCGATAAAGATCTGTTGCTCCTCATCATACAACACGACCGCGAACTCCCCACGCAGATAGTGCACAAAGTTGAGGCCATGATGGAGGTACAGGGCAATCACGATTTCGCTGTCGCTGCGACTGCTGAAGACGTAGTCGGTCGTTGACTCGATCTCCCTGCGAATGCGGTCATAGTCGTAAAATTCGCCATTGACAACAGTATGGATCTTCTTGGCTGGAGAGTGAAAGGGTTGCGCGCCATCGGGGCTCAGGTCGTTGATGGCGAGGCGGACGTGGCCTAGGGCTACAAGGAAATGATGTTAGTTCTGTCAATGCTTAGAGGTGGAACAGGACGTATACCAGAGTACCAACTCTGTTGTCGTCGCTGAGCCAATGGCCGCGGGCATCTGGACCGCGATGCTGAATCTTGTCGAGAGACTCATTGAGCTCCGTGACGATCTTCTTGCGCTCGAGGGTGTGCGTGTCGCCGTTGGTATGGATATGGCCGTTCGCCTGATGATAGGTGGTGTCGTGGCCGCGTAGGGCTAGGATGCAGGAGATGCCGCACATGGTGGCGATAACGTCCTCGGTGTTGCTGCTGCGTAGGATGCGATGATAGGTATAGTGATGTGTCGAGGTGTTGTGGTAGTGAACCAGCGAAAGTCCCAACTCAAAGTCCTCAAGCACGCAACCCTCCCAGTGGTAGCAATATCAACACTCCCAGCGTGCCTGCAAGTCGATAGGAAGGCGAAGCCACTCAGGTCCCGTATGGTCACCGCAACTTCCAGTACCAACTTCTCATCATTCTACTCGTGCCGCTTAAGATATACATCCCACTTATCGATGTCAGTGATGTGGTAAAGATAAGATTGCCGCTTTCAAGGCATCAAATACCTCAATGGCCGGCAACTAGTGAGACTAGTTCGAAAGACGTGACGTTCAAAAAGCAGGACCCGCCCCCACGTCTGCGGGTTTGTGACAAGCTCGACGGCTCAACCGGGCACATGGCAAAGCTTCGATCGCCTATCGCGTTGCCATGCCTGTTTTGGGATGGATGGCAGGGGATTGCGTGATAAAACTGGGCCTGATCGATCACGCATGGCATCGGACGGATGACAAGGATCTCGGGATGCGGTGAGAGGAGTTCGACTCTTGACTACATACCTATCGCTAACATGTGGTAAAGTAGTGATACAATGAATACATGAGACGCCTTTCCCGTCTAGAACGCCGTCAGAGGAGCAACCGACTCCCGTTCTCTGACCAGGTGAAAAGGCTCTCTACTTCCTCCGCTGCTGCATGCTCAAGATCTGCACCATCCTTACGAAGATATTGATGAAGTCGAGCTCCAGGCTAATGCTCTCATTGACCACATCCTTCGACCGGTACCCTGCCTGTGCTTGTCGTGCGTGTGCGAGGATCTTCTGCACGTCATACAGCGTGAAGCCACAAAATACTGCCAGCCCACCGTATAGCCAAAGGTTCTGCGTGAAAGCCAGCGACCTCACAGCCGTCACAGGAAGAACCAGCGGCGCAAGTCCAGAGAGTGCTACTACGGCCACGCCAGCCAGCAGAGGTGCTCCGAGGTATAGGTACTTTTCCTGCTTCGCTGTGGCGCCAACGAACGCAATGGAGCCCATGACGCCCACTGTGTACAGACCGGCTCGTGCGAGTATAGCAGGCGAGAAGAACAGCATCGGGCTCAGCAGCGCTGCTTGTGTGAGGTTGAAAGCCGTCCATGCCGAGTATTTCACCAGGTAGTTCTCTGGTCTCGTGTTGTAGCAGATCATCATGCTCCCGATGCTGCCCACCAGTCCGATACCCAGCACAAGCCACGGGTTGGCAGCCATAAGCCTATAGCTCCATCCGTTTGTGTGTAGTGCCCGCGCCGCAATTCCAATGATCCCCACACCCAGTCCAGTGTGCAAAAATGTGTCATTCAGGTACTCGCGCTCATATGCTGGCATCCCGCCATCTTCCCGGGTCTCGCGGTTGAAGATCAGATTCAAAGCTAGAATCGAGCCGCCGAAGATCGCGCCACCGTAAATAAGGCGTTGGGTCAGGTTGCCCTGCTGGAGAGGATTTACGGGGGCTTGAGTTTGATATGTCCGTCGCGATGACTGGCGAAATGCGCTTTGGAAAGCATTCTGAGTTGTGAGGGTTCGCAAGGGAGCGATGGACTGTTTCGAGATGGCTTGCTGTACAGGTGCTTGCGCTTGGGTCTGAAAGCTCCGAATGGCGGACTGCGCAAGCTTGGGGGCCTGTTTGACGGCGGAGGCGAGGGCGAAGGGTCGCCTTAGAATGAACGCCATGATGAAGGTGTGTCGCAGTGTGTGTACGAGTCTCAATCGAGCTGTAGGTGAGTTGTGTGATGGCAAAGGCCACGATACTCACGTCACCTTCAAGTCACACGGAAGTGGCGGGTTGCGAGCCGAACGAAGATCATCGAAGATGCCAAGACTTCGATCATTCACTTCATGTTCCATCTGGTCTCGCTTCATCACACCTGGCTTATTTTACACCATGCATGATACTGATGTTTTCATCACTTGCGCCCAGTACCAGGTCTAGGTGCCACAGCTTCGAAGAGCACACGCCATAGCCGATGATTCGCCGTCCCTGATCTCCTCGGCCATCGATCACCCGGCCATGGTTTGCGGGGCTTTGGCATCTGGCGGGGCAATGCAGCTTCAAGAGTCAATGTCTTTACGCGTGAGGATATTCTGACGGACGCGGATATGACTGGTCCTCGAGCAGTTTAGGGTCTGCCGTTAAGTCTGCTCCCTTCATTGCCTTACTTTCTTTTCTGTCTTGCAAAAGTCTTACCTTTGATCACCTTCACATTTCTTTCAAACTCCCGCCTACTTGCGAATCGCTCCTGCACAAACCATAGCGATCATGGATCCCTCCAATCTCGAAAAGCAGCGCGAACCAGAGACTGCCCGCTACCTTGACTTCCCAAACTCCAAGCCTGGTTCTGGCCTAAACAAGTTCTCCTCCACTCTGACCCGCGAACATGACTTCCCTGCTGCCCAAGCAATGCTCTACGCCGCCGGCGTACCCAATCGCGAAGTGCTTAAGACGTACCCACATGTCGGTATAGCCTCAGTCTGGTGGGAGGGCAATCCTTGCAACACCCATCTGCTTGATCTCGGAAAGGAGGTGAAGCGATGCGTGGAGAAGCAGAACATGCTGGCGTGGCAGTACAACACTGTGGGTGTCAGTGATGGGATTACGATGGGTGGAGAGGGCATGCGATTCAGTCTACAAACTAGGGAGATCATTGCAGACAGTATCGAGACTGTCACTTGTGCACAGTTCCATGATGCCTGTGTGACTATTCCGGGTTGTGACAAGAATATGCCAGGGTGTGAGTGATTCGAACGTGGATCAGCAGTGAAGTGGAGAACTGATGAACGTGATAGGCGTGATGGGTATGGCACGGCACAACCGCCCAAGCTTGATGATCTGTAAGTGCAGTCGTGATGATCTGCTCTAGGTGCTCTTCTCTGACAACGAGATACAGACGGCGGCACGATACAACCCGGCTTCTCCAAGCTCTTGCAAAAGCCCATCAACATCACCACTGCTCTCGAGGCACACGGTGCATTTATCTACGATACCCTCAAGAATCCCAATGACCCCTCTCAGACGAAAGATGCCATTTTGACAGACATCGAGCAAACAGCCTGCCCCGGCTCTGGAGCCTGCGGCGGCATGTTCACCGCGAATACAATGGCAATGATGATTGAGACTCTCGGCTTGTCTCTCCCTGGCTCTTCAAGCACCCCAGCGACATCTCCGGCCAAGATGCGGGAATGTCAGAAAGCTGCAGAGGCGATCAAGATCTGCATGGAACGCCAGATTCTGCCTCGACATTGCCTCACAAAACAGTCGTTCGAGAATGCCTTAGTCATGATGATGGCGCTGGGCGGCTCGACGAACGGAGTGCTACACACACTCGCCATGGCCACTACAGCCGAAGTACCTCTAACGCTAGCAGACTTCCAACGAGTGAGCGACAAAATCCCGTTCATAGCCGATATGGCGCCCAGCGGCAAGCACTTGATGGCAGATCTCTACGACATCGGCGGAATCCCGTCTGTGCAGAAAATGCTAATTGCCGCTGGACTGCTAGACGGCAGCACAATCACCATCACTGGCAACACTTTGGCGCAGAACGTCGAGTCCTGGCCTTCGTTGGCGCCGGAACAGACGATCATCCGTCCACTCTCGAACCCCATCAAGCCCACTGGACACATTGAGATTCTTCACGGCAACCTCGCGCCTCGCGGCGCAGTCGCGAAGATTACTGGAAAGGAGGGACTGAAGTTCACAGGCAAGGCTCGCGTGTTCAATAAGGAGCACGAGCTCGACGCCGCGCTTGCCTCTGGTCTCATTCCAAGGACGGAGAACCTGGTCCTGGTAGTGCGCTACGAAGGACCCAAAGGCGGTCCTGGTATGCCGGAGCAGCTCAAAGCAAGCGCGTCGATCATGGGCGCAGGGCTGAAGAACCTCGCGCTTATCACAGATGGGCGGTATAGTGGAGCGTCTCATGGCTTCATCGTAGGACACATATGCCCAGAAGCTAGCGTGGGTGGGCCCATCGCAGTGGTACAGGAAGGAGATGTGATCACGATCGATGCGGAGACGAAGCGGATTGACATGGATGTCAGCGAAGAAGAAGTGGCGAGGAGGTTAAAGGAGTGGAAGCCGCCTGCAAGAGTGGTGACGAGAGGTGTGCTGGCGAAGTACGCGGCGCTTGTGGGGGAAGCGAGTCAGGGTGCTGTGACCGATCTGTTCTGAAGTGCTTCAACTTGATCTGTACATATTGCTTGATCAATCAGACATGGAAGTTCGGTCTCACAGCTTCCCGCTTGTCGCTGCGCCCAAGTGCTTCGTCATGAAAGCATACATGCCCTCCATATCTTCCTGCTCATTGAAGACATCGAACAAGTGATCCTTGCCTCGAAGTCTCTCGTACTGAATGTTTACCCCTTCGCCAACGCAAACGCCCACGACCTCATCCGCCTGATCGACTCCCACAGCTCTGTCAACATCGCCGTGCACCACATACGTAGGCGGAAGGCCGTGTGCTGCAATGCTCTTCGCCACACGCCATTTGTCGTTCTCGGGATCCCGGTAGCTGTCCTCGCCAATGTTGAGATGTAAGAGCTCAGCAAGATTAGCAGCTGCAAGCATGTATCCGTACATCTTATTCCTTGCGCTATCAGGTGGGTTGTTGGCTACGATCTCGCCTTTAGGGTCTCGAAAAGCAGCCGGGAGTTCGGCTTCATTGCCCTCCTCCAGCATGGCTTTTAGAGCTTCCTTGGGAGGAGTGGAAGAGACTGCACCACCATCGCGGAACAGAGGTGCAGGCTGGGGTGTTGTAAAGAAGTAGCCGAGCGGATCAGTGATTGGATATATCGGCAGGATGACATTGGGCTTCGGATCTACGTGGAGACCTGCGAGGAAAGCGAGGTAGCCGCCTGCTGAGCTGCCAGAGACTGCTAAGCGGGATGTGTCAATCTTGGCAGAGGCATCAATATGCTTGACAAGTCCATCCGAGCTTCGGATGAAGGCGATGCAGTCTTTGACGTCTTCAAAGATGTCTTGCACGCCAACCTGGGGCGCAAGGCGGTAGTCGGCACTGATGAGGGCGATGTTGTACTTTGAGATGCTGCGAAGGAAGTGAGGTGGGACTTTGCTACGATGACCTTGGAGAAGCCCACCTCCGTGAAACCAAAGGAGGACTGGTGGAGGTGAGATTGCTTGTTCGGGTACGTAAATGTCGAAAGGTATGTCGAGCTTCCCGACGGTTTTGTAGGTGATCGTGGTCGCCTGAGGTGCCATGCTCGGCTTCACTGACTGTGATCGGGGCTGTGTAGAATTGCCGGGGGTGCAGCTTAAAGGGAACTTGATAGCTCTCTTCTCAGAGAATGTTGGTGTTGAAAGGACAGCTTCGAGCTCTTGCGGACCCAAGTGGCTGATCTCTTGACGTCACATCTCAAGCTCTTTGCCGATCTGGACAGTGGTACACCACAGAATTAGACAGCATCAAGACTTGTGAGATGTGTCGTTGAGAGTCCATGGAGTATCGCAATCTAGTGTTCTGCTCAACTAAGACAGGACATTGGCACTTCCGGTCGACGTAAGCTGAAGAATACCAAAGTGCAGTTCCTTGGAACAGCTGATTCTTCCTGTCAATGGAACATGGCGCGTCCGATCGCTTCGGTCCATGTGTCGCTTGTGCAATACTTGTGTAGGCAATAGGCTGTCCGCCAGGCGGTAGGTCACGCCAGTCAGTAGTGATCCATCGTATCGCGTGATACGACAGAGTAGTGTCCGACAGCCGCGGAATACTCCAGCCATACTAGGCCCAGGTCGTCAAGGAGGCCCGCTAATACGAGCTTCACAAGCTGGCAGCATGCCTATCAGCCAGAGCTCACTGGTGGGATGACGGCTACTTCGTCCCCAGCAGCGACCAAAAGGCCGTCGTTGTCCTTGTCGGCTTCTTCTTCGAGATCGACGTAGTCCAGATTGACAGTAATCGCACAGCTGACCAGTATTTTCGACTTGATGCCCGGGTAGCGTTCTTCAAGTGTGTCTGAGAGTTGACTGATATGGAATGGCGTTGGCAAGTGATCATACTGCTTCTTGGTGTAAGAGGTGGCCGCCGCGAAGTACAGGACTGTGCAATGATCGGCAGGGGGCTTCGGAACAGACATTATCGAATGTCTTGGACCTAGCGTGATCTACGCTGCGTAGCTCTTGCTATCATACGCTACTGACGAGCTCGCGAGCTGAATGATAGAGGTGCCACCGACTGGAAGCTCGGCAATTTTCCTTGTCGGGTGGTCGCTTTGCTGAGTTCCGTATTTTACATTCCAAGAGGCGTGATAGGCATTGTCGGTAGGTCCAAGAGAATTCTTAGGAAGAAATAGTGGCCTAGCCAGCGGCATGGAAAGTCGATGTCTTCGAAAGATGAAGACCTGCAAGAGATGGCGTGCTGACTAATGCATACGTCGGCAACCCCCTGAACGTGGTTCAGATCATCATACCTTTTCCTACATTGAGTGCACATTTCCAGTACTTTTGCTTTCGTGGCTAAGAAGTGACTGCGTGAAGCATTTTCTTGTTTTCATCGCAGCGGTACCCCAAGCTCTCGTGCCTTGCCCTGCGCTGTGCACCGAGTCGGCGAGAATGCAGCTCAGCCTCGAAGAGTTGCATGTGCGATACTGAATGGGCGCCACAAGAGCTGTTCGTTGACAATACTCACCCTTTGCCGTACGCTTTTTCGCTAGCCCGCTGCATCTTGCTTGCCATGAAAGCCATACTGAGGTAGTTCGCTTGCTGATCAAGCACGGCGCGGATGTCACATTGACGTTGCCGAGGGAAGGGAGTGCCTTTATCTTTACTGCCACCGCTGTCGTCCTGGAAACCCTTTTGCTAGGCAAAGAGCTATTGGCCATACTCACGCTCTTACTTGACAATGGCGCAGAGTTTGCAGCGAATTGTGCAGGCTCTCCCAATTTTCTGATAAAGGCTGAAACACACTTGGAAAGTGCGGCCGTGATGTATTTGCTACTGTCTCGCCGAAAGCTGACTTTGCCAGCGTGGTCGCCCGCTGTTGCCGCACAATCGATTCAAGCCAATCTGCCTGCCATTCAGTCCCTTCGCTTACGGACCGTGGACAGATCGCATCTCCGCACAGCGATACTTGACGTGGCTTCGAACCTGGGCTGAGGATACAGAACATCCATTCGGAAATTATCAATTCACATATCCTTGCTGGTTCAGTGCTCGAAGCCCGTCTACACCTGTCGGTGCACTCGAGACAACGACCTTGCACTGCTCTGAAGCCAGCCTGCTCTTTTAGCACGACGCATGCATATTTCGGATTTTACTTGAGCGGTACAGATCAAAGAAACGATTCAGCCGCGTAGACAGTCACGCGACTGACACAGGACGCGAACCACTCGAAGCTTGCTCACGGTCGGCACTGCTCGTGTACACTGCGCTGCAATAACGGATAGCTATTGATGCTACCTGTGAGAGCGTCTAGAGGAAACAATACTCTCCGATAGCGTGTATACGAGATTCCAACTTCTGGCGCTGCATATATCGGCTTTCTCCATCGCATTGGAACACTGAGCGGTTCGATTTTTCTGTTTCTCGCGTGGCAGTGAATTGACAGTATACACGTCTAGAGAGCAACTTGGCTTGTAACGATTGTGGTCTGTGATCACCCGATCCCGGACAGTACTCTAATTCCAACTTGAATCCTCCTTACGCTTTCTTTCGCCCAATGACAACATGGAACTTGTCTCCCCCCAAGCGCCCTCGTCAACCGCCTTCTCCGCCTCCTTCACGAGCCCGACTCTCGCCCCCTCATCAAACTTCGACATCCTCAAGATGCCCCCAAAAGCCTTGATCCCAATCCTCATGAACCTCTCCCTCCACTCTGGCACAGCATCACTCCCCACGACCTTCTCCTCCACCTCAGCAAACCCCGCCAACCCGAGAAACTCCTGCAGCCGCGTAGCTTCGTCAAGCAGCCGTCCGGTAGGCTGCGAGACAGTCAGAGCGTGATTGGTCAGCGATTCGAGAGCGGAGCAGGTGGTATTGTCATCAGAACCGCTGTGGTAGATGGGATGCGCAAAATCGGCTTCCTCCCACTGCAGAAAACCGCCAGGCTTGAGCATCGCCAACAAGTTCCGCGCAGTCGTGTGCCATTGCTCCCCGACCAGACCGAGCACGAGCAGGCGCACGTGGATGACATCGAAGTAGCCTTCATACTTCGCCGGCACGGGCTCGAGAATGTTCAGAACGTCAAAGCTAGTGTTCGAGGGATACACAGGCGGGTACTGCGCAGCGCTGATGTCTAGGCCAATGTAATTGTGCTGTGGCGCCAGGATGGCGAGGTCCAATAGCCAGGCGCCTGTGCCCGTTGCCACATCTGCGATGATGCGGGCTTGCTTTCCAGCAAGAGAGGCGACAATACGTGGATGTAGAAGGTCCGGGTAGTTGAGAGTCGCCTTCCAGACCTGGTGCTGTTCGTCTAGGCGTGCGCCCTCGGCAGGATCGCGAGGGAGAGTGTAGACCTGCACCATCGTTGAATTGTTAGCAGGGTGGCTAAGGGGCAGTGCTGTGACTCCAAGTGGTGCTTTGAGCTGCTAAGGAGTGCATCGCTCGATCATTCCGTGGCAGTCTCGCAGCTATGTAGCCATCTCGACCACCCATCGCAATGCAGGTAGCTGACTGAGAACATATGAGCTCGTATCGCTGGGCTACTACAGAGCCTATGAACTTCAGTCGCGAGCTCAGGTCGGCTTCGGATGTGTCTATATGTGCCGGTATGGCAGGGGTTCTGCAGCACTGCTATGACTAAGGTCTGCCGTGTCTACGCTTCCAATAGTGATGATTGGAGGTAGGGCATGAGCCATGTCTGTTGCTGTGGCACTCAGATGTTGCTCTTTCCACGTTTGAATGTGCCGCTATAGTACTCCGTATACTATGCAATGTGCTTGGACCCATGATATTCGTTGCTCATGCTCGTCTGAGCGGCACTGTCGAGCGTCATGACGAAAGCCTTGTTCATGGTAGCACAAGAAGCGGGGACCGCACCGAATAGGGAATGCAGATCGTCTCGCGACGATACCGCTCAGAACCGAGAAGAGGCTGAAGCATCCGGTTACGCGAGTACGCCAGCGAGGGGAGTTAACGTCATGCCAGCCATTCGCGCGTGCTAGTGCTTTCGAAGATCAGACTCGGGCATGTGATGAGGTTGGCGACATAGGCTCTCGGGCTTTCTGTCCCACGACGACATGGAACTTGCAGTTGCTCCAGCTTCCCTGCTGGACCGCTTTCTCCGCCTTGCCCACGAAAGCTCCATCCTCACTCTCCGTTCCTGCCTTACTGGGGATTCCGCCAAAACCACCAACGAACATCTTGTTCAATCCCTGCCTCACCCCTTCCACATCACCAACCGCCACAATCTTCTCCTCAACGCCTACGGATCCCGCCTGCTCCAATGTCCTCCGCAGCCGTCTCGTTCATCCAACATGCGTCCCTGTGCGTGCAGAACCTCAAGACCACGATGATACAAGCCTTCGAGAGCCTGGCCATCGGGATCATGATGAGTGATATTCCCTACGTTGGCTTCGCCCCATTGTAGCCATCCGCCGGGCTTGAGGATGGCGAGGAGGTTGCGGGTAGCTACACTGAACTGCTCATCTACCAGTGCCAGACTCAAGAGACGGACGTGCACGACGTCAAAGTGGCCATAGTACCGTATGGTAACTGGGTCAAGGGTATCCCACACCTCAAATGTGGTATTCGAGGGAGGTTGCAAGGGGAACTAGGCAGCGCTAATATCGAGGCCAGTATAGGAATCCTGTGGCCGTTAACTTGAGAGTTCGAGCAGCCAGGCGTCTGTACCTGTTCCTGTGTCTGCGATTCGGGCTTGAGAGTTCTGAATCGAAGCGAGGATGCGTGGATGCAGTACGCTAGGGAAGCCGAAGATGGTCTTCAAAATATGATATTGGTCGTTCAGTCGTGCGCTCTCAGCGGTATGGCGAGGGAGGCTGTAGGTGTCAGCCATGCTTGTGATCGTCTTGGTAGGTTATCTGTTGTTTTGGGGATGCCCGTGATTGGCAGAGGCGCAGAATGGAAAGGTAGATTACCATTGTGAAGGCGCGCAGGTGGATATTTGTACCTTTTAGTATGACAAGTCTGGCAAAAGATGCCATTAAGGCAATAAGCTGAGTTCAGAGGTGTGCTTGCCTGATCATCATATGGTTCATTAGCCCTTGACCTTGAACTGTAACCTGGAGGACGTAAAGGTTTGTGGCATCCTTCGAAAGTCAAGACAAGGTTTCGAGAGCTAAAGTTACCTGTAGCGCTTGCATGACATTTCATTGTCTCGTCCATCGCAGCTTACGGTGCCAATAGCTCAAGCGAAGCAGGATGTCGATTTGTTGTGGTAATGCACGGCCGCACTCAAGAGCGTTCGATAGGGCAGAATAGACTGAACGTTGTGGCAGTGGAACGTACGGTTGCGGACCGAGGCGAAGAGATGATTTGGCAGACTTTGATTATATGAGCGCGGCTTGGCTACCGAAGGCGCTCAGCTCTTGAGACGCCAAAGCGAGAAGCCATGCGTCGGCTCAATACACACCATGTCTCCCCTCAAATTTTCCCCATTGGACAGCCAACATCTACTCGTCATCGTCGTCCTCCTCCTCCTCAGCCTCGACAGTGGTTTGCGCAATGCGGTCCAAATCACGCTGGCCAGACTGGGTGATGCGGCGACCTCCCTTGTCCTCGTCCTGCTCGAGCACACCGATTTTCTCGAGTGCCTGCAGAACCTTCCGGTCTACGGAGCCGGAAGCATCGACGTGGTGGGATGGGCGCGAGCCACGGTTCTTGGGTCCACCGTGCACTTTGCGGAGACGGCCTACACCGACGGTCTTGCGGACGTAGATGTGACGGGCGACTGCTGCGGCGCGAATGTAGAACCTTGTGATTTCGTTAGTACGCAAGACTTAAAAGATGACTGAAATAAATGTACATACCAGTCAATGCTCTGGGGTGGGAGCTCCTTGGCTTGGCTCGTCTTTACGGTGTCGGTCCAACCTGTAGACCAAAGTCATGTCAGCGAGCATATTCAATGCTCTGCAACAGACGACGGCCCCTCGTTCCGCACGAGATTCAGGTTTCTCAATCTCAATATTGTACCGGTGTCCATGACATGCCTCCTCTTTTTTGTTGGTGCGGAACTCGGGCGTCCATTGTCTTCCTCTGGGTAATATCACGAACCGGGAATGGGAAGTTTTCCCTGGCGCTTGAGGAAAGCGGTATAGCTCTCAATGAACTTGTCCGCCTGGACGTCGCGAACTGAAACACCGGGCATGATGGCGGTGGTGGTTGGCGACGGTGTTGTGGGAGGGTGCGGTGAGGTGTCGTCGGCGATGGCTAATGTTGCGATGGAGCATGGAGAAGCGACTTTTGCGAGGTGCGAATGCCAAGATTGACATCGGAGAAATACATGGGCCGAGACCTTACGCGATCATGAACTTCAATGCCTCCCATGCACGTGTCACAGTCGCTTGTGGTGATGCGCTAGACCAAGCGCTTCGTGCACTCCCTGGCACTCAAAATGCCCGGGGAACCAGATATCAGATGAGCGCCTGTCGATGCATCTTCTAGTGTTCCTTCAATGCATTAATCTGCATGTGACGATCGAGGCAGCTACTTCATCTACACAACACAACATCCAACTCGGGCATCGTGATATTAGTAGATCAACGCTGACTTGTCCATAAAGCGACCGTTCAGCATGAGCGTGTTGTGGCGCTGGGTGACGAGCTCAGCAAACGCCATACAGTCAGGGTTGACCTGGGTGACCCAGCCCAAGCAGCTTGCGTCAGCTTACGGCGACGACGATGGTGGGTACTGGCGTCAAGCTCAGCTTCTTTGTCACATGTTGACACAGTCTAGCTGATTCCAGTGATCCTGGTCTGCTACGCAAGAACACCACTTACGAATCTTACACTACATCCATCGCGACATATCCCAGGGTTAGGACGTTCTACTCGCCACACCCACAGGCCGCAAAGCTGCCGACGGATCTGCCACTGCTGGTCTTCATTCATGGTCTCGGAGGATCAGTCGCCCAATTCGCGCCCCTTCTCACCAGCCTCGTGAACGCCGCCCCATGCCTTGCCATTGATTTACCAGGCTGTGGGCTTAGTGAGTTTAAGCCTGATGATGCTGGAGCGTACACGACGGCTGCTTTCGCTGAGCTCGTGGCTGCAGCAGTGAAGAAACATCGGGTCGATGGGCAGCGTGTAGTCTTTGTAGGCCACTCGATGGGCTGCTCGATCATCGCCCTGCTCGTGTCGTCTGCTTCGAAGTCAGTACTCGATGCGGAGCTGATTGGTGGTGTGGTAGCGATCGCACCTAGATCTACACCGCCTACTCCAGGACAGGTAGGTCGTCAATGTCTGTATATCTTACAGGGTCAATCACTGATGTTATACTGTCTCACAGATGCGACTGGTCAAGAGACTGCGTTGGCTGCCCGTAGCTGTGCTTGACCTCCTGCGTCTTGTGGACAGCATAGGAGGCTTGAACTCTGCTAGTGTGAGCCGGTTTGTAGGTGCAGGCGCTGATCTAGAGACACGGAAGCTACAGCTCAGATACAACCGGCAGTCAAAGTCAAAGGTTGTGCTTCGGTGAGTGATCTCTCTTTGAGTGGCGTGATGATTCACGCAGTTGACCAGTTTTATCACTGACTACCGGCCGACCACAGGTATATCACTGCATTGGCGCTGGGGAAGGAGGGCCAGCATACAAGCTTTCCAGGCGAGGAGATCTGGAGCCACATACAAGCACCATTGTTCCTCATCGCCGCCGAATGCGACACAGTCAATACTCCTGGCGAAGCATCTGCGATTGTAGAATGGCTGACCCATACGGATCGGAAGTCCTCCAAGTCAGCGGTTGTCGATGAGTCTACTCCGCTACTGCAGAACGGTGGTCCCGTACCGGCAGCAGTCGGAGACGTCCAGTCCGCCACGGAGCAGCTGTCGAATCCATTCTCCAATGCGGATAGGATTTCAAGCGGCAACAAAGACCAAATAATCGATAAGCTTGACTCGAAATCACACACCTCGACGCACCACTATGCTCTCAAGAGCACAGTGTTCCCGGCACCAGCCTCTCATGGGCTGCTCTACGCCACCTCAACAGCTCGAATACTTTCCGGACTAATGCAGTCATTCCTCTCCGCTCACGTTGACAAGCGTCTCGATCTCGGCTGGCAGCTTCAGCATCTCACGACTAGTGGTAAGTGGGATGTTAAGAATCTTGCTAAGTGGCAGAAGATCGCGCCATGCTCGGAACCAATTGCAGGTATCTTCCGCGCGATGAAGACCATGCGAGAGGTGGACGAGACGCATAACCCAGCAGCTTTCGCTGCGAGGTACAGTGCCGCTGCGCTGTCAAGTGGCGTGGCGATGGTCGTTGACATTTCCCATGAGTCGCCGGTGTACGATCCCAAGGGATTGGAGGCAGCGGGTATCGAGTATCACAAGTTCCCGACTGTATCGAAGCTGCCACCTACGGCCGATGAAGTGAAAAGCTTCATCAACTTGGTCGATCATCTGCGGGAGTCGCCCCGCTTCCAGCCGACTGTTGAAGGGAAAGGAGCACATCCCGTCATAGGGGTACACTGCCACTACGGCTTCAATCGGTGAGAAGACTGCTCGATTGCAAATGATCAGTCGCCGCAAAATGCTGACGCTGCAACAGTACTGGCTTCTTCATCGTCTGCTATCTTATCGAACGCTGCGGCTATCGGCTACAGGATGCGGTCGAAGAGTTCGCCCAAAAGCGATCGCCAGGCATTAAGCACGAGCATTTCGTCAATGAGCTGTTCGTGCGCTACGCAGTGAGCCTTGAGAGACGAGGAACGATCATTCGATGAGCAGTGCATCTACGTTCTACATATTAGCCATGCCATCCACGAAAGTCGACACGCCGCTCGCTAATGCTGGGATGTTCATCGTCATCAACCCCAGCCCCGCCGTCACCACGCCACCGAGCATAGATACCAAGGGCATAGTCGACGAAGTCTTCTCAGGCTTGGCTTGCTGAAGCTGCGCCATATGTTGCAACTGCGCCTGCATCTGCTGCTCGTGCTGTCGCCGCTCCCACGCAAATCGCTCCTCGAATTGCCGTTGCCGCCTCTCAAGCTCGATCTTGTCTTGCTTGGCACGCTCGGCTTCCTCAGTCTTCTGCTGTTTGAGCGCCTGCTGGAATCTCTCTTCGGCTTCTTGCCGCTTGAGATCCATCTCCTCACGCTCGATGCGATGCCGCTCACCGGCTTCCTCCCTCTCACGCTCCAGACGCTCGGCGTTCGCTTTCGTCTCGGCGAGCTCGGCTTCTCGCCGTTGCTGCTCAGCTTGCATACGCACTTGTTCTTGGATCCAGATCTCTTTCTGCTCCTCGTGCAGTCTCTGGAAAGACACTTTGAGCTCCTCTTGCGCTGCGCTTGCGGCTGCCATCCGCATCTCCACGGCTTCGCTCTGCTCGAGCAACATTGCTGCTAGCTTGGTGTCTTGATCCTTCAAGGCATCATTATAACCCTCCTTCAACTCCGAGATTTGCTCCTGTAACTTCTCTCGAAGGATTGTAAGCTCCTTGTTCACCTCCTGACCGGCTGCGGTATTTTCAAGCGATTTGTTGTCATCCACCATCTCTTTCTGGATACTCAGCTGCACCGGGCCGTTCGCATCTCGCCGCTCGATAAGACTACCGATGATGTTCATGGCGCATTCCTTCGTTCCGTCATGCCGAATGACCTGGCTGCCCCGCTCCTTCATCAACCCCCACCAATCAGCTCTGCTGACCAGCTCCTTCTCGCGCGCCTCGCCAGTATCCAGCGACAAGTTTGCACCCTTCAGATTGCCCCACATCGTCGTCGCAAGAGTTACGTGCTTATAAGCGTCCTCACCACATAGCTTCTTGAACATGGACAGGTTCTTAAGACTCGATCCCGACATGCGCGTGTCTGTTATGCGGTGGAGGTAGATGATCCCACTCAGTCGCACATTCTTGCGATAGGTCATGGATAAGTAGTGCGCGACTTGCTTGAGGATGTCTGTGTCGGTTTTGTTGGTGTCGTCGAAGCCAGGGGTATCAATTAGGTAGACTTTGCGCGTATCCTTGTAGGGGAAGGCGTGAAGCTGCACACCTTGGGTGCAGGAAGAAAGTTGGTGTCCTATCTCAACTTCGCCGTCCGCGAGCAGGGAGATGAAGGTGGACTTGCCAGAGCCTGTGATGCCCATTACCGCTATGAGGATGTCATTTGGACCCAGCTCGGCGAGATTCTCGTCGGGGTTCTCTAGGGGGTTGGAAATGATGGGTGAAGAGTCGGCCATGTTGTCGGTCTGTTGTCAACGATGCTGTGGTCGATCTCTCGAGATATACGCTGACTTGCTTATGCTTCTGCGCGGTGCACCCGGGTACGATGGATTTACGTGAGATGCTGATGAGATACTTGATGACGATCTTCGACGTGGACAAGAGGCAAGGCGATAGAGTAAGTAGATGACAGCGAGGGAATCGTCTGCAGAACTGTGCACTTTTGAGGGTGGTCGCAATGAGTAGCACAGCCTCTCGCTCTACTGCCACCGCCAGAGACACAGCCTGGCCGTTGGGAATGTAGTGTTATGACATAGGAGACAAAGAGACTCATACGTGCCTTTCCTCCCCAATCATCGTAATGGGGCTGCGCGCCCTGCAGCACCTGGCGCCATGCGACGCCATTGCGACTTTGTGCATCCGTAAGCAAGCCCACGAAAGCTAAGGTAGACGTGTGGTCGGAGTTTTCGAGACAGCCTCGCGTGATCGGAGCGGAGCGCGCTTTCACGTGGCACAAGCTATCGAGGGCTTGCATATGGGTGGCTTCGCACGGACCTCGCGACTCGCCTGTTCAAGCTGCCAAGACACTCCCAGGCTGCACTGACTTCCTTTCGGAAAGGACAAGCGACTTCATTCTCAGCCCAATAAGCCCAATTCGTTGCAGAGGATGCTTGGTGCCACCGACCTTGGTTCAAATTGCTGCGAGCGTGGCCTGATAGCGGATTCGGAGCGGCCCTAGCAGCGCACTGCCGTGTCCTGATGTGATGAGATGCAAATGCCACATCCGTTCCGAGCAATGGGAGGCTTGTTCTCCTGCATACTACCTGCGTCGGGAGATGGCGATGATGGTCTAGTTGCAGCCCTAGGCTGATCATGCTGTTACAGTATGCAGTTGGCCTGGGCGCTCACCAGGACCGCTTGGTCTCTTACCGCGGCTCTGTCGAGTGCAAATATTATTCTTCAACGCAACACGCCTATCACTGTCGCGCTGGCCGATGCCGAAGGGATACTGTACATGCTGACTGACCAGGCACGAAGACTGCGAACGACAACACCACACAATCGTTGGGGACTGCCGTACTCAGCGCCACTGTTGAGAAGAACTCGAGGACATGGTAGCAGGTCTGCAGGCTCCGGACGCATCAGGTCGAGAGCGTCAACTCTTACAGAGGACTACAGAGTAGACATCGAGTTGCCAGATGAGGTTCACGCCAAATAAGCCGCAGCAGAGTTCATCAATGGGTATCTTTGAGGCCTTAGGTCTGGACCGTGACCGCAAAGGAGTCAACAGAGCACCTCCATCGACATACCCACCGCCACCGAATACACCAGAATTTCGACAGCCGCAACTGCCACCACGAATTCCTCCTAGACCAAGTCAGGTTGGACTGGCTGATGTTTACTATCAAGGCTTTGGGCAGACACCGCCTGCGCTTCCTATCCGCTGGGTTGCCCCTCCCCCATATCAGCCTTCCAGTCAATCCCCACCAATCACAGCATCCCGGTCGGCTCCAGTATCGCCTCCTATAGCAACCGCGAGATCGCCAAATATCTCACCTCCAGCTTTGACCACCAGCCCAGCTCCGATCACAACCCCAGTGGCGACGCCGAGATCCCCTCCCATCACCTCACCGCTACCAATATCGGTCACGTCCCCGGCAGCACCGTCGCCATTTAAGTCAGGTTCACCACCCCCAACGCTACCACCTTCGCCGTCGAAGCTACGTCCCGCAGTGGAGCGGGCGCAGCCAAGTCAAGCGAAGGTCAACCCCCGAAACTTCCGCGATCAGCACAAACCACGAGAGAACGATGTCTTCGTCGCGGTGATGGGTGTTACAGGTGCTGGGAAGAGCAGTATGTGGATGTAAAGGTTTCAGATGCCTCGCCAAGATGCTAATCGATGTGTTCAGCCTTCATCTCCAAGCTGACAACTAAAGAGATCAAGATCGGCCACGACATGCAGGCATGTGGGTGAATTTTGGGATGCGAAGGGCCGCACACGAAACTGATCTCGGTTCGACTTAGGTACCCAGGATGTTGCCGTCTTCCTCTGCAAGTATTCTGATGACGTTAATGTCTACCTCGTTGATACACCGGGTGAGTGGAGTATGGCGCGACTTTGCTAGAGACTTCTGACACGGCGAAGGCTTCGATGATACGGATCGATCGGATGCGGATATCCTTAGAGAGATTGCCTCTTGGCTCACGACATCCTATGCAAATTCGATCAAGCTACACGGGATTATCTACTTGCATCGTATCACCGACATACGCATGCAAGGATCTGCAAAGAATAACTTGATCATGTTCAAGAAGCTGTGCGGTCACAACGCTCTCAAGAACGTCATCCTAGCCACTACGATGTGGGAGCGTGTTCACGAACCGGACGGTGTAGAGCGAGAGCGACAGCTGAAGACCAAACAGGAGTTCTGGGGCTACATGATCGACAACGGTAGCCAACTGCATAGACACAGGAACACTCAGGACTCGGCTCTGCAGCTCATCGGTAGTCTGGTGAGTCGACAAGCACACAAAGCAAAGGTCGTGCTCGACATACAGGCAGAAATCGTTGATCATGGCAAGAGCCTCTCAGATACAGCTGCTGGTCAAGCTGTCGACAATGCGGTCGCTCAGGAACGCAACAAGATAGCCAAGGAGCTGGCCCACGCCCAAGCTGACATGAAGCAAGCACTCGCTGAGAAAGATCGTGGCACCGCTGAAGTTCTCAGGCAGCATTCGGAGGAGATGAATGCTAAGATGCGCAAACTCGATCGCGAGCACTCTGCATTGAAGGTCACCATGGAGAGAATGCAAGACGAGCGTTTTGCGAAGATGCAGAAGGCGCTCGAGCAAGCCGAACAGGAAAGCAAGAAGTATCGTGAAGCCATGGCCGCAGCGCAGGCCAATGCTGAGCGAGAAGCGAGAATAGCCCGAGAAGCCATGGCAAAGGCACAAGCCGAGGCGGGGCGCGAGTCTAAGAGAGCTCGAGAAGCTACTGCCGCTGCACAGGCTAAGGCAGAGAGGGACGCCAAAGTCATGGTTGACAAATACAAGGCGCAAGAGGCAGCCGCAGCCGCATCTCAGCAGAAGAAAGCACCTGCGAACGACGTCAACGAATTGATTGCGCAGATGTCGGCGGGGCAAATCTCGAAGGACGATTATGTACAGGGACTGATGCGACTCGGTCAGCAGAAGGCCAAGCAGGAGACCGCATCGCTGTTCCAGAGCGACACAAGCAAGAACAAGCTTCAGACTGACTACGCGAACGCTTTCCAACAGGAGCTGAACAAGAGTAACAAGCTCCAAAATGACTACATGGCGCTGTATCAGCATGAGCTCGCGAAGAAGCAAGCTGAGGCTCTAGCTGCCCAGTATCAGCAGAACCCGAATATGCCGGACTACTATGCCAAAGAGTATCAGAAGCTAGTGGATCAGATAAGAGTCGCTCCGGGTGCGGCCAAGTACAACGACCAACTTGCGAGCCTTGAGCAGCAGATCAAGAACCTGAGCACGTCATCTGTAATTCGGACTCGGTCACACCCTGTGTTCACGATGACTGAGTGGCCAGTGACTGCAAGCTTCTGGGGCGACAAGTTCTACTTTGTTGCCAAGAATACTGATCTCTGGCAAGTAGTAATTGGTAAATCTAATCGAGGAGTGTACTAACACTTGCACAGGCAATTCGACGATGAGTTTCCTAAAGCACGCATCGCAGCCAACAATGGGAACCGGTGTGTTACACTTGGACCCAACAAGAACTGGTATATCCATTACCACGATGAAGTCGGTACTTGCTGGACCGGTACGACTCCCCCCTTAGTACCTTCCATCTTCATCCATGCTTGCTGACTACGCCTACTATAGAACGGAGCGACGAGTTCCTCACCACTTACCCCGAAGCCGAAGAATACATGAAGTCCAAACAGCAATACGGCTGCCCAACCTGCGTATCTCTCGGTCCGAATGCCAATTACTTCATCCGCACAGCATGGGGAGCGTCTCACAAGCTGCCCGCAGACGCCACGGCGCACCTCGTCAACATCGCCAATGTCGAGAAGTTCTATTTCGGCAAGAACGGCGCTTGGGTGGCGCTAAAGTACGACGGTAGTCGGAGCTGGGATTTGAAGGGGCAGTATGGGAATCTGGCAGACTATATCAAAGACGGAATCAATGGTGAGACGAGGATACATGTAAGTTGGTATCCCGCCGCCACGCCACACTTTACAGTGGAAACTGACGGAGGTGCAACAGCTTGTCGCCATGAACCCGGAAGACGCTGCTCAATGGGTTATAATTTGGAAGAACGGCTTAGCCGCTTACAGCATCGGGTCTACGAATGTCATTGACTCGTTTGAGTTGGAGGAATGGTGTACGAAGAATCTGGGGACCAAGTGGGGAAGTTGATTCGTGGGTGAATGACTGCTCCAAGGGCGCATCGGAATGCAACGACAGCTCTACATTCTGACAAAAACGTGTTGAGCACGAGACAGTCCACAGTCGTCCAGAGCCAAATGGAGATTGCCGATGTCGGGCGTGGATCGGGTTGGCTGATCACTACAAGATATGGTAGATAATGTGATATAGGGCACACACTCAGCACTTTCCCAGATCTGCCCGCAGCTCTGGTCACATCTCCTGGACCCTCTCTCCCCGCGCCGTTGATCCGCTATGCTCATCTAAAGCTTGCTGTTGACGAAGGTCAGCGCCTTGCTGCCGTACTCGTTGGCGTAGCCGTTATGGGTCGCGGCGTTGTTGCCGTTACAGCAGTATGCTACGAAGAGTGTTAGCTTGGACTCCGCTTCTCGCAGTTGATCATATGAGGGTACTCACGGTCAGCAGCGTCGCAGTAAGACTGGATCTTGCTGTTGTAGTTGCCGCAGGTCTGGCCTGAAGGACGGGAAGAGAACTGTCACTGTCAGCCTCTCGCTACCACATCGCCACGGAGGTAAGGAAATACATACGCCACCAGCCTTGCAAGTGCCAACATTGTACGGCGCGCCGACCTCGAAGCGTGGGTCACCCATGAAGATCGCAGCCTTGATGTTGTACGAGGCAATGCTTCCAGCAGCGCTGGCGCTCAATCCCTGTTTAGGATCGCCGTTTCCACACAGTGCGTTATCGAAGATCTCGCTGCCTTGGCTGTACCCTACAAGCACAATCTCCGTGCTGGGGCAAGACTTGGCGAACTTGCTGACAGCAGCTACCACAGCCTTTGTCCCCTGCTGCACGGAGTTGGAGTACGATACGCCGCCACAAGCGCTACCGCCACCGCAGGCTGGGTAGGAGATGGCTTCGGCCGTGCTGCCGGAGTGGGCAGCGAGGATCTTGTTGACGACTGCGCCGGCGCTGCCGTAGCCCGGCGAGGCTGTAGTTTCACGAGCACCGAAGATGTGAATTCCTGGGCAAGCTCGCTTCTCGAGTTGCTGCTCGACGGGTGCGGCGAGGGCGGTGGCGCTGAGGAGCGCGGTGATGAGGGCGGTAGTGTACATCCTGCAGAGGCCGTGAAGGGAATGTGATTTCTAAGTGGAAAGTAGAGAATGAAAGCTGTCTGAAAGGTCTAAAGGCTGAATGCTCGATGCGGAGAGGAGGATATATATGAACGTTCAAGAGCAGAGGCGCATGGACCTACGATATAGCCTAGACCCATTCGCGAGCACCGTGCAATCCTAGTATTACTACTATAAGGCGTTACACGCGTAGTGCAAGGTCCCCCGAGTCACGGGGAAATTCCCGCCGATACGTCTGTCATGTTGCCAGCGTACAATAGCCATCTGTATGTTAGGCCACTGGTGCCAGCGAAATTGTGCGGGTGATCGCGGTTGTGAGTCAAGTACGTCGTCGAGGCGTGCGGTCCAGCAGCTGATTCTCCTCGAAGACAAGAGCTTCAGTATGCATACGGACGAATGGCAGATCTTTACCCGGCGAACACGAACGATCTAGGTCGTTCACCTGACCATGGTGTTGCATGAGATAGAGTGCTGAAACGGCTTGAAGTGGAGCTTAGCAATCTTGATGTCGGCTGTCAAGCGGGACGTGACGTTCCGTTTGATGAGCTTGTTTCATCAAGTGCCGAGTGCCTGTTGTGCACGTGTACCCTATGTACCTTACTGCTGTATTACTTCCAGCGCGGACAGAAGGGTACCTCTGGGGCTACTCAGCAGACTGGCTGAATCTCAAGGCACTGTAGACATGCTCGGGCGGCTTGACCTAATACGCTTTATTTCGCTACTATATACACTACCCTCGCGGGCTTTAACTATCGGTCTCGACGACCCGTGAGCGGTGGAGGACTACCCGTCGCGCTGCTTAAACAACGCCAGTCATCCACGAAACTCTACATATCACCTTCTTCCCCGTTCCTCCGCCCCAGTCATAGCCAGCCCCGCACCCAACCCCACAGGCTTAGCCCTCACCCCCGGACTCCCAGCCCTACTGACTGCCGCACTGGGCACGGCACTCCGGTTGTGGCTCATATGCGCCTTCACCAAATGACCAGCTGCGAGCGCACTGCACAGGCTAAGTTCTCCAGCCAGCACGCCCGCGGCCACTATTCTTGCAAGCTGCTGCGCATTCGCACCAGGAGTCGTGGGATGTGGTCCTCGCACGCCGAGGAGGTCGAGCATAGCTGCTTGCGGTTCGAGAATCGTGCCGCCGCCTATTGTGCCCACCTCGATGGAGGGCATGGAGACGGAGATTTGGAGAGCGCCGTTAAGACTGTGAGTCGATGTCAGTAAGCTGCGTAGAGATAGGAGGAACCCGAATCAGGGGACACATACTTCTTCATGACCGTGATGCAATTGCTGCTTTCAACATTCTGTGCAGGGTCTTGCCCAGTAGCGAGAAAGAAGGCAGTGACCATGTTCGCTGCATGCGCGTTGAACCCACCAATGCTGCCCGCCATTGCACTGCCAATGAGATTCTTGCTAATGTTCAGCTCCACCAGCGCATCCACATTGCTCTTCAGCACATCTCGCACGACATGCGCAGGGATGATGGCTTCGGCTACAACAGACTTGCCACGACCATCAATCCAGTTGATAGCAGCAGGCTTCTTGTCAGTGCAGAAGTTGCCCGAGACAGAGATGATGGCCATGTCCTCGAAGCCTGCTTCTTGGCTCATGACCTCAAGTGCCTTCTCCACACCCTTGGAGATCATGTTCATGCCCATTGCGTCGCCCGTCGTAGTCTTGAAGCGCACGTAGACGTACGTACCCGCAATGCTCGTCTTGAGCTGATTGAGCCTGGCGAATCGGGAGGTCGAGTTGAACGCCTCGCGCATGACCTTTTGGCCCTCGGCACTGTCGAGCCATACCTTTGCTGCAGCAGCGCGAGTGAGTGTCTTAAAGCCGATACAGGGTCCGCGTGTCATGCCGTCGGCAGTGAGCACAGTGATCGCGCCGCCACCAGCATTGATAGCTTTGCATCCTCTGGAAGCAGAAGCAACAAGCACGCCTTCCGTCGTGGCCATGGGCAGGAAGTAGGACTTTCCATCGATGACAAGCGGCCCTGCCA
>KZ111140.1:1803568-1833496 GCA_002077045.2 Rachicladosporium sp. CCFEE 5018
AAGAGGTTTCGTTGCGTTTCAACGTGGTGCGCGAGCTCGTTCCTGGTGGGTGGACCTGTCCAGTCGTAGGTACTGTCTGTATCGATGGTAGAATCGCGCTCTGAGAGCCTCCGACCTGAGATGAATGGATTCGTCGCTTTGCTGTTGTATGCTTTCGTCTTTGTGGTATGATCGTTACTGGTGCTACGGGCGCGTATCTCGTTGATGACTTGACAGCATCGAGAAACACCGGTACTGGCACCACAGGCTTCATATTGAGAGGTCCCTGTATGAACGCGAACGACAGGAACTTGGGAGAAGCTGGAGAGGAGAAATTGGGATTGCCGCCACAAGGACAAAGAGAACACTTACGCGTCGATGATATACGTACAGTACCTATCCCAGCATTCGGCATTCATTAGAGTGAGCACAGCAGAGCCGGCGATTGTCGATGAGCTTATCATCATTATCTCGCCTTCTGATGGTCAATGTCAGGAAGAGGACGCGGTTACGATCGGCTTCTTCTGTGTGACTTCAAGCCCCACCAAAACACCCCCACCATGTGATCATGCCGTGGTCGGGCACGGGATCTGGCCGGCGTCGGGATGCCAAGACGCTTCGTTCGTGAACGTCAGCTTGACAGCGAATCGAAGACCGTACGAGATGCGTCCGGTCAAGATTACGGCAGCTTGTACATCCTTCTATCCACATGGAGCATACCGGTGTACAAGCTCGCGTCTTGATGGACCACAGACAACAGTTCGCACAGTCACAGGCACGGGAGGGGACAGTGATTAGCGGTACGAGTTGATCTATACAGTGTTATCTCATCTACACAAGACCTCAACTCATCAGATCCATCATCTCCTTCATTTCCTTTGACTGTCACATCGCTAAGATCTCAGCTCCTTGAGCTCGACGAGCAAGAGATTGTGTAGTAAGCAGATGTTGTTGATCTAGGCAGACTCTCCCACGCTCAGCCCATTGATGAAGGACTGGAGCGTTTCGATCAGATACCCATTTCAGAGAGCCTGCCATTGCCGCATGTGGTGGCAGGAATGTCCGCCGTGTGTTTTGCTGTCTTGCGTAGAGCAACGAGCCAGACAGCAATGCATTTCACGGCGTTTCGATCTCGGGCGTAGCGTTTGAGTCTGTCGCAACCGTGGATGACATCTTGCCCGAAGGCAGATCCATGTTGCTCAGCGTGCTCAGGTAGCGCACCAGGGGAATGGTATTACAAGCTGAGGATGCGAAGCTGGTCTGTTGAGAGCGCATATGCTATGCGAAAATGTGCGCAGGGAATATTTCAGCCTTGTGTGCAAGATATCCAAAGGACAGACAAAATTGGGAATGAAGCTGCGTCAATTTTATCTTGGGCGTAGCGTTGAAGCCTGTCGCAACCGTGGATGTGAAAGCGCCCGGAGGCAGATCAAGGTTGCTCAGCGTGCCCAGCCGGAGAAAAGGAGGTATACTGAAGATATGAATCGTCAGAAGAAGAGAAGAAGCTGACCTATCAACAACGCATCTGCTATGCGAAAATGTCCGCAGGGAATCTACCGATCTTGCGTGAGAGAAGTCCAAGGAACAGGCAAGAACGGGAAATGAAGCTGCGTTGATTCGATATTGGGCTCAGCGTTCAAGTCTATCGCAACCGTGGATGTCAGGATGTCCGAAGACAGATCAAGGTTGCTCGGCGCACCCTGTTCTAGGAAGGTGGACGAGAGGGAGAGTACGAGGAAGAGGACTACGATTCGCATTGGAGATGCAGATGTCAGCAGTCATTTCAATACCGGCCTGCGTGGCAGTGCCATCCAAGGCGGCGTCTGCTATGCTGCTATTCGATCTTCGAACGTCGCCTTCGTGCTCACACGATCCCGATGTGGCAGTGCCCGAAGGCCATCGAGACTGCGCGGCATGTCCGACTTCCGCATGTGTGAAGTGCGAGGGGACAGAGCATACGACGTGAAAGAAACGCAAGGAAAGAAGGGAAGGAAAGCGGACGAGGATCTCGGCATCCGTGAAGAGATTGTGTTGCACCGACTGCATGTATGCAGGGTATGTCGGCTTCCGAGACTGCGACGACCTTGTCTGACGACGGAGGCACGACGGAGGCCGACGCACTTGCAAGGCAACCTGACCGTCTTCTGCCATGTCTAAGCTCTGCATTATAGACATTGCAATGCAGCGCAAATCATCGCCAGGTATGTGGTCTCATGGTGGAGATGGAAGTGGATGAAAGAATCCAAACAGAAAGACTCACTCACACCTGGTGTAGCTTGCATCACCGGGCCCTTCTACACGGTATAACCAGTGGCTTTGAGCTGTCAGCGTGCTCAGTAGATCATCGCCACATGCATTGAAGCAAAGGCGATGATCTTACCCGTAGAGCGTGGCTTGGGTCTTTCTCGGGCGCAGCTTGGACGATATGATCATGGAGTAGTGACCAGGCCGCGTTCAAAGCCGCACCCTTGCAAATCATGTTCTCAAGGCTTTGTAGTGTCCACGTCTCGACTGGATACCGATGAAGAGCAAAGAATCGAGTCAACCAGGAAAACGTACTTACCTCATTGCAGCCTGCAATCCCCATTGCGGTGTTGCTTTGGAATGTCCGAGCCAAGAAGTGCGTCATGACCATGGCACGAAGGTCGGGCCACATCCTACTGACAGACTGTGGCGCGACTGAGGTTGTTCTCGGGCACGTTTTGATAGACGACAAGATCACGGGGAGATGACCAGGTCGGCTTCGAGTGTGTGCCCTGGCAAGCGATCTCTTTCGGCTTCATAACGCGCGTACGCTGCTTGGATCACGGCTTCTGAGGCGAAGAGCCGAATGGAATCCTCAGGCGTAGCCCAAACCTCTCTCGGACACGGCTTGAACGTCATGATCATGGTCGAGTGTGATCGTGCCGCCTGCAATAGTCATTGATAATTGTGCCCTTGCAAGCCATTTCGGATGGCTGTGTGTTGTCTGCGCACTTTTAGGAAACGACCGATGCGCTAGAGGTCGGTCACCAAGTGATGGCGCGATGCTGATACAGCTAATTCGATCTTGGACACAGATTGAACGACACGATCATTGTGTGATCGAGCCGCCGCAGTAGTCATTGGAGTCTGTGCCCTTGCCTGCTTGTCTTGACAGGAGAGCTCTAACGGCTCGACTTGGTCGGGTGGACTATGAGTGAAGGGGAGAAAGTCAGCGACAGCATCAACGACTCGAGAATGAGCTGAGCATGGGTAGGAAGGTGATATCATCGGAAGGACTGAAATCAGTCATGGCTCGCAGCCAAAACAGCAGCTTTGAAGTGAAGACCGAGGCAGCCACAGAGACGGCGTCGGGGTCAATGGTCGTCGACGACGCGTTGATGTGGCCTTCGCGACGATGGTGAGTATGCTCTGTTCCGCTAGTCAGCTGCGTTCTCTTCGCAAGTAATCGTTTTGCCTTCATTGTCGTGTTGACTGTAGCCGCCCAGGTAAAGCTGCATCGCATGACCTCAAGCGAGCAGCCCTTACTGCTGACGGCGAGCGACACTCAAGCTTGGAAGTGAGTGGGCTCTGCGTTGATCTTAGAATGGAGGGAAGGAAGAGGAGAATGATTCGACGCATGGGACTCAATGAAGAGGCGAAGATCGATGGGATCCGGAGATCTTGGTGGTGGAAGAGTGAGAGTGAGGAAGCGGAGCGAAGGCGAAGGAATCACAATGAGCGAAGAGCTGAGGCGTTTGGTATTGTCAAGACCCACGAGGAAGCTCCGTTCGTACCTGCCAGCAACGACGATGATACTAATGCATGTGATCATCCGCACAAGCGCTACGAGTGTCAATATTCTACGCGAGAGGAACGATATTTGATCGTGTCGATCCGAGGGAACGATTGCAAGTATAATTGACAGAGCATAGGGACCGCTGAGTAGTTAATTGATTGATCGATCGGTCAACGATGAGCCAAAACAGCGGCAATAATCGGTCAATGCTACAGCTTGAGAGGGAGACAAAGCACATAGCGCTTGCTGCAGTAGGATCGATAGTGGACGGACCTGAGCGTCGCTTCATCTCATTTATACAGCTAACTGTTCCATAGAAGCCACCAGCCCGACGTCGGAGATCAGTAGTGTCTAAGCAGTGGTCAGACTTCAAATGTCAACGAAGTCATCACAATGAACGATCGCGAGCAACGTAGTAGACGTCAATCCCACATATCAAATCTACACGCACATTACGATCCGATCGTTACGTTCCAAATTTCGAAGCAGCCGCTCACATGCACTGTCACTCCTGATGCCTACCTTGGAAAGGCAGGTGATTCTGCTGGAGAGTCACTATGCTTACGAGCCCGATATTCCCGCGTACAAGTAGCACCATCACCAGACCAGGCTGAGAGCGGCGACGGCAGGTAGTTGAAGAGCGTGCAAGCGAACATCATGTACGGGGTCAGCGGGACGACAGAGATGGCACACAGTGGGATAGGCGCAGGGAGCGACCTTACGTGAACATGCAGGTGGTAAAGCGTTAAAAGCGGAGCTGTACAGTATCTACCAACAGGTACGATATCCACATTCTCACAGTGCCAGCCATTTCACCTCCTCAAAACTTCCCCTCCGCCGTCGCAACCCCAAACCTCTCCGCCATGACCACCCACTCAGCAACCACAAGTGCCGTCCTCATGGCCCCGGGATCACCCTTCTTCCCAAAACCCTTTTCAACCAAACCCCGAACCTTAGCCCAGTCCACGAAGCCCAGCTGCTCCACCTTCTCTTTCGTCATCAGTCCCTTCAACAGCTTATGCAACGGTCCGTCTCTAGGCCAAGTCGTAGGCGCAGAGTAAGGATGCTTCTTCCGCTCGTACAACTCCCTCGTGATGAAAGGCTTAGCCGCCTCACGTAAGATCCACTTCTCGCTGAAGCGCTTCTCCTCGGGCATCCAGCGCAACTTCACAGACGGAGGCAGGCCGTTGATGTACTCGGTCAGCTTATGATCGAGCAATGGCGTGCGAGCCTCGATGCTGTGAGCCATCTCTGTACGGTCGCCGAGACAGGTGAGGAAGATATTGGCGAGGTGGCCTTTTGACCAGATGTACATGGCGGAATGCAGTGGGTGCCAGGAATTGAGGATCTTGGCGCGGACTGTGCCATCAGCGTTGTTGACAATGGTGCGCTGAGGGTCACAGAGGCCGTAAGCCTTGTCGGTCCATGGTGCGAAGACTCGAGGCAGGAAAGCTGCCATGGATGAGATGGTGGAGATGTTGTTCAGCATCTTGCGCGAAACGCTGGCGCCACGGGCGGAAGTGTCGGCGCCGACTGAGTCGTAGTAGGCTTTCGCTGCTGTCTCGGCGAGGTCGAATTGCTTGAGGCGCTCGGGTTCGGAAAGCGTGTTGTTGGCTTCGTAGGCATTGTCAGGCTCGCGGAGATAGTCGTCGAGGTACGATGGGTAGCCCGCGAAGTGCTCGTCAGCGCCTTCCCCTGTGAGCACGACCTTGTATCCACACTCTTGAGGTACTTCGGACAGTGCGTACTTGCCGACGAAGTTCAGGTCAGGGTTGTGATGTTCAGCGTGCCAGACTGCGTCTTCGAATCTTTCTGCGAGTGCGGCTTCATTCATGATCTTCTTTTCGTACTTTACACCGAGCCAGTCTGCGGTGCGATTTGCGATTGAAGACTCATCGAAGCCGGAACCCTCGTCGAAGGCGATGCTGAAGCAGCAGACGCGAGAACTAGCCGGCTGTGATCCGAGTGCGACGCCCTCAGTCTTGACAAGATGCGTGACCATGCCGGCGATGACTGAAGAGTCGATGCCACCAGACAGGTAGATGCCGATTGGCACATCTGCCCTTAAGCGCAATCGAATGGCGTCTAGCAGCTTCTCCCTCACACCTTGGATAAGCTCCTCCGGGGTACGCGGGTCCGGTAGATTCTTGTCAGGATATGTCATATCCCAGTACTGCCTCTGCTCCAAATGTCCAAAGGCTGTGCAAGTCAGATAGTGCCCTGGTCGGATCTTGCCGACGCCTGCAAAGATCGTCCGCTCGTCGTGATTCCACCCTGCGTCCTTCAGACTTCTGACGTCCCACTCCGGCTTCCAGCCAAGCGGAAGGAACGCCTTCATCTCAGCTGCAATGAGCATGCGTTTGCCACCCTTGCCACCCGGCTGAACAGTCCAGAATAGCGGCTTGATCCCGTAACGATCACGGGCGGCGATGAAGATCTGTTGCTCCTCATCATACAACACGACCGCGAACTCCCCACGCAGATAGTGCACAAAGTTGAGGCCATGATGGAGGTACAGGGCAATCACGATTTCGCTGTCGCTGCGACTGCTGAAGACGTAGTCGGTCGTTGACTCGATCTCCTTGCGAATGCGGTCATAGTCGTAAAATTCGCCATTGACAACAGCATGGATCTTCTTGGCTGGAGAGTGAAAGGGTTGCGCGCCATCGGGGCTCAGGTCGTTGATGGCGAGGCGGACGTGGCCTAGGGCTACAAGGAAATGATGTTAGTTCTGTCAATGCTTAAAGGTAGAGCAGGACGTATACCAGAGTACCAACTCTGTTGTCGTCGCTGAGCCAATGGCCGCGGGCATCTGGACCGCGATGCTGAATCTTGTCGAGAGACTCATTGAGCTCCGTAACGATCTCCTTGCGCTCGAGGGTGTGCGTGTCGCCGTTGGTATGGATATGGCCGTTCGCCTGATGATAGGTGGTGTCGTGGCCGCGTAGGGCTAGGATGCAGGAGATGCCGCACATGATAGCGGTGGATGCTCTGCACTGAAGCTAGGAAGTAGGATGCAATGATAGGTATAGTGATGTATCGAGGTGATGTCGTGGTAAGCCCGCCGAAGATCCAAGTCGAAGTCCTCAAGCACGCGATCCTCCGCATGGAAGCAATATCAACACTCCCAGCGTGCCTGCAAGTCGACAGGAAGGCGAAGCCACTCAGGTCCCGTATGGTCACCGCAACTTCCAGTACCAACTTCTCATCATTCTACTCGTGCCGCTTAAGATATACATCCCACTTATCGATGTCAGTGATGTGATAAAGATAAGATTGCCGCTTTCAAGTCATCTAAAACCTCAATGGCCGGCAACTAGTGAGACTAGTTCGAAAGACGTGACGTTCAGAAAGCAGGACCCGCCCCCACGTCTGCGGGTTTGTGACAAGCTCGAGCTGAGCCGGGCACATGGCAAAGCTTCGATCGCCTATCGTCTTGCCATGCCTGTTTTGGGAAGGACTGCAGGGTATTGCGTGACAAAAACTGGGCCTGATCGATCACGCATGGCATCGGAGGGACGACAAGGATTGCGAGATGCGGTGAGAGGAGTTCGACTCTTGACTACATACCTATCGCTAATATGTGGCAAAGTAGTGATACAATGAATACATGAGACGCCTTTTCCGTCTAGAACGCCGTCAGAAGAGCAACCGGCTCCCATCCTCTGACCAGTTGGAAAGGCTCTCTACTTCCTCCGCTGCTGCATGCTTAAGATCTGCACCATCCTCACGAAGATGTTGATGAAGTCGAGCTCCAGGCTAATGCTCTCATTGACCACGTCCTTCGATCGGTACCCAGCCTGTGCTTGTCGTGCGTGTGATAGGATCTTCTGCACATCATACAGCGTGAAGCCACAGAACACTGCCAGTCCACCGTATAGCCAAAGGTTCTGCGTGAAAGCCAGCGATCTCACAGCCGTCACAGGAAGAACCAGCGGCGCAAGTCCAGAGAGTGCTACTACAGCCACGCCAGCCAGCAGAGGTGCTCCGAGGTATAGGTACTTCTCCTGCTTCGCTGTGGCCCCCACGAAGGCAATCGATCCCATGACGCCCACTGTGTACAGACCGGCTCGTGCGAGTATAGCAGGCGAGAAAAACAGCATCGGACTCAGCAGCGCTGCTTGTGTGAGGTTGAAAGCCGTCCATGCCGAGTATTTCACCAGGTAGTTCTCCGGTCGCGTGTTGTAGCAGATCATCATGCTTCCAATGCTTCCCACCAGTCCAATACCCAATACGAGCCATGGATTTGCAGCCATAAGCCTGTAGCTCCATCCGTTCGTATGCAATGCTCGCGCCGCAATCCCGATGATTCCCACACCTAGCCCGGTGTGCAAGAATGTGTCGTTCAGATACTCGCGCTCATATGCTGGCATCCCGCCATCTTCTCGTGTCTCGCGGTTGAATATCAGATTGAGCGCGAGTATCGAACCGCCAAAGATCGCGCCACCGTAGATGAGGCGTTGGGTCAGGTTGCCCTGTTGTAGAGGATTTACGGGGGCTTGAGTCTGATATGTCCGTCGCGATGACTGCCGGAAAGCGTTCTGGAAAGCATTCTGGGTCGTGAGGGTTCGCAGCTGTGCGATGGGTTGTTTCGAGATGACTTGCTGTACGGGTGCTTGCGCTTGAGTCTGAAAGCTCCGAATGGCGGACTGCGAAAGCTTGGGGGCCTGTTTGACGGCGGAGGCGAGGGCGAAGGGTCGCCTTAGAATGAACGCCATGATGAAGGTGTGTCGCAGTGTGTGTACGAGTCTCAATCGAGTTGTAGGTGAGCTGTGTGATGGCAAAGGCTACAATACTCACGTCACCTTCAAGTCGCACGGAAGTGGCGGGCTAGCAAGCCGAACGAAGATCATCGAAGATGCCAAGACTTCGATCATTCACTTCCATCTGGTTTCGCTTCATCACACCTGGCTTATCTCACACCATGCATGATACTGATGTTTTCATCACTTGTCCCCAGTACCAGGTCTAGGTGCCACAGCTTCGAAGAGCATACGCCATAGCCGATGATTCGCCGTCCCTGATCTCCTCGGTCATCGATCACCCGGCCATGGTTTGCGGGGCTTTGGCATCTGGCGGGGCAATGCAGCTTCAAGAGTCAATGTCTTTACGCGTAAGGACATTATGACGGACGCGGATATGACTGGTCCTCGAGCATTTTAGGTCTGCCATTAAGTCTGCTCCCTTCATTGCCTTACTTCCTTTTCTGTCTTGCAAAAGTCTTACCTTTAATCACCTTCACATTCCTTTCAAGCTCCCGCCTACTTGCGAATCGCTTCTGCACAAACCATAGCGATCATGGATCCCTCCAATCTCAAAAAGCAGCGCGAACCAGAGACTGCGCGCTACCTTGACTTCCCAAACTCCAAGCCTGGTTCTGGCCTAAACAAGTTCTCCTCCACTCTGACCCGCGAACATGACTTCCCTGCTGCCCAAGCAATGCTCTATGCCGCCGGCGTACCCAATCGCGAAGTGCTTAAGACGTACCCACATGTCGGTATAGCCTCAGTCTGGTGGGAGGGCAATCCTTGCAACACTCATCTGCTTGATCTCGGAAAGGAGGTGAAGCGATGCGTAGAGAAGCAGAACATGCTGGCGTGGCAGTACAACACTGTGGGTGTCAGTGATGGGATCACGATGGGTGGAGAGGGCATGCGATTCAGTCTACAAACTAGGGAGATCATTGCAGACAGTATCGAGACTGTCACTTGTGCACAGTTCCATGATGCCTGTGTGACTATTCCGGGTTGTGACAAGAATATGCCAGGGTGTGAGTGATTCGAACGTGGATCAGCAGTGAAGTGGAGAACTGATGAACGTGATAGGCGTGATGGGTATGGCACGGCACAATCGGCCAAGCTTAATGATATGTAGGTGCAATGCAGGTGAGATTCGCACGACTGGCGCTGACAACAACGCCCAGACGGCGGCACGATTCAACCTGGCTTCTCGAAGCTCTTACAAAAGCCCATCAACATCACCACTGCTCTCGAGGCACACGGTGCATTCATCTACGATACCCTCAAGAATCCCAATGACCCCTCTCAGACCAAAGATGCCATTTTGACAGACATCGAGCAGACAGCCTGCCCCGGCTCTGGAGCCTGCGGCGGCATGTTCACCGCGAATACAATGGCAATGATGATTGAGACTCTCGGCTTGTCTCTCCCTGGCTCTTCAAGCACCCCGGCGACATCTCCGGCCAAGATACGCGAATGTCAGAAAGCTGCAGAGGCGATCAAGATCTGCATGGAACGCCAGATTCTGCCTCGACATTGCCTGACAGAACAGTCGTTCGAGAATGCCTTAGTCATGATGATGGCGCTGGGCGGCTCGACGAACGGAGTGCTACACACACTCGCCATGGCCACTACAGCCGAAGTACCTCTAACCCTAGCAGACTTCCAACGAGTGAGCGACAAAATCCCGTTCATAGCCGATATGGCGCCCAGTGGGAAGCATCTAATGGCAGATCTCTACGACATCGGCGGCATTCCGTCGGTACAGAAAATGCTCATCGCCGCTGGACTGCTCGATGGCAGCACAATCACCATTACTGGCAACACTCTGGCGCAGAACGTCGAATCCTGGCCTTCGTTGGCGCCGGAACAGACGATCATCCGTCCACTCGCGAACCCTATCAAGCCCACTGGACACATTGAGATTCTTCACGGCAACCTCGCGCCTCGCGGCGCAGTCGCGAAGATTACTGGAAAGGAGGGACTGAAGTTCACAGGCAAGGCTCGCGTGTTCAATAAGGAGCACGAGCTCGACGCCGCGCTTGCCTCTGGTCTGATTCCAAGGACGGAGAACCTGGTCCTGGTAGTCCGCTACGAAGGACCCAAAGGCGGTCCTGGTATGCCGGAGCAGCTCAAAGCAAGCGCGTCGATCATGGGCGCAGGGCTGAAGAACCTCGCGCTTATCACAGATGGGCGGTATAGTGGCGCGTCTCATGGTTTCATCGTAGGACATATATGCCCAGAAGCTAGCGTGGGTGGGCCCATCGCAGTGGTACAGGAAGGAGATGTGATCACGATCGATGCGGAGACGAAGCGGATTGACATGGATGTCAGCGAAGAAGACGTGGCGAGGAGGTTAAAGGAGTGGAAGCCGCCTGCAAGAGTGGTGACAAGAGGTGTGCTGGCGAAGTACGCGGCGCTTGTGGGGGAAGCGAGTCAGGGTGCTGTGACCGATCTGTTCTGAAGTGCTTCAACTTGATCTGTACATATTGCTTGATCAATCAGACCCGGAAGTTCGGTCTCACAGCTTCCCGCTTGTCGCTGCGCCCAAGTGCTTCGTCATGAAAGCATACATGCCCTCCATATCTTCCTGCTCATTAAAGACATCGAACAAGTGATCCTTGCCTTGAAGTCTCTCGTACTGAATGTTCATCCCTTCGCCAACGCAAACGCCCACAACCTCATCCGCCTGGTCGACTCCCACAGCTCTGTCAACATCACCGTGCACTACATATGTAGGCGGGAGGCCGTGTGCTGCAACGCTCTTCGCCACACGCCATTTGTTGTTCTCCGGATCCCGGTAGCTGTCTTCGCCAACGTTGAGATGTAGAAGCTCGGCAAGATTTGCGGCTGCAAGCATGTACCCGTACATCTTGTTTCTTGCGCTATCAGGTGAGTTATTGGCTACGATCTCGGCTTTAGGATCACGGAATGCGGCAGGGACTTCTGCTTCGTTACCCTCCTCAAGCATGGCCTTCAGAGCTTCTTTCGGTGGAGTGGAAGAAACTTCGCCACCATCACGAAACAGAGGTCCCGGTTGAGGGGTGGTGAAGAAGTAGCCGAGCGGATCAGTGATGGGATAGATAGGTAGGATGACGTTAGGCTTCGGATCCACGTAGAGTCCTGCGAGGAAAGCGAGGTAGCCGCCTGCTGAGCTGCCCGAGACTGCTAAACGGGATGTATCGATCTTGGCGGAGGCGTCGAGATGCTTCACAAGCCCGCTCTGGTTTCGAATGAAGGCGATGCAGTCTTTAACATCTTCGAAGATGTCTTGCACGCCGACCTGAGGCGCAAGGCGGTAGTCCGCGCTGATGAGGGCGATGTTGTACTTTGAGATGCTGCGAAGGAAGTGAGGTGGGACTTTGCTACGGTGACCTTGAAGCAGACCGCCACCGTGGAACCACAGGAAGACTGGTGGAGGTGAGGTCGGTTGTTCGGGTAAGTAGATATCCAGAGGGATGTCGAGCTTCCCGACGGTTTTGTAGGTGACTGTGGTCGCTCGAGGTGACATGCTCGGCTCCACTGACTGTGATTGGGACTGTGCGGAATTGTCGACGGTACTGCTGAGAGAGGGTTTGGTATCTCTGATCAGTGAGTGTTGGCGTGGGCAGGATACATGTAGTTGCGCGCTCTTGTGGATCCAAGTGACTGTGGTTCCTTGACGTCACCTCTCAAGCTCTCTGTCGATCTGGACAATGGAGCATCGCGAAATTAGACAGCACCAAGAATTGTAGGATACGTTGCCGAGGATCCATTGATTGTCGCAATTGACTGTTCTGCTCAGTCGGGACTAGACTTTGGCACTTCCAATCGACGTAAGTTGGAGGCTTACGCAACGTGCAATTCCGTCAATCAGCCGATTTCGCCTGTCCAGGAAATGTAGCGCGTTGGATAGATTCGATGAATGTGTCGCTTGTACAATACCTGTGAAGGCAATAGGCTGTGCGCCGAGCGATCAGTCAAGTCAGTCAATAAGACCCACCGATTTCCGTGACAAGAGAGGGCATCTCCGATAGCCGCAGAAGACTCCAGCGATCCTAGACCCAGAGCTTTGAGCGAACCCTCGAATACGAGGTTCGGAAGTTGGCAGTATGCCAATCAGCCAGAGCTTACTGGTGGGATGACAGCTACTTCATCCCCGGCAGTGATCAAAAGGCCGTCATTGTCCTTGTCGGCTTCTTCCTCGAGGTCGACGTAGTCCAGATTGACAGTGATCGCGCAGCTGACCAGTACCTTCGACTTGATGCCTGGATAGCGTTCTTCGAGTACGTCTGGTAATCGACTGACGTAAAAAGGCGCCGGCAAATGGTCGTACTGCTTCTTGGTGTAAGATGTGGCCGCCGCGAAGTACAGGATCGTGCAATGATCCGGAGGAGGCTTCGGAATAGACATCATCAAATACCCTGGACCTAGCGTGATCTACGCTGCAACTGTGTCGTGGCTCTTGCTATTATTGATCGCTACTGACAAGCCAGTGCAAGCTCAATGATGGAGGTGCCACCGACTGTGTTGTGGTGTTACTTTGCTGAGTTGCGGATTTTGAATTCGAGAAGGCCTGATAGGCGTCGACAGTAATTTTAGGGGAGTCCTACGAGAGAAAGAGAGGCCTGGCCAATGACATGGATGTCGTTGTCTTCGAAGATGGAGAAGTGCCAGAGATGGCAGGCTGACTACAATGGTTTCACAAAGTCTGTTCCGTACGACCAACTACCTCTCT
The DNA here is from genome assembly GCA_002077045.2 of Rachicladosporium sp. CCFEE 5018. Lineage (NCBI taxonomy): Eukaryota > Fungi > Ascomycota > Dothideomycetes > Cladosporiales > Cladosporiaceae > Rachicladosporium > Rachicladosporium sp. CCFEE 5018. Next base: position 1,816,764 of record KZ111140.1, read on the forward strand.
TGAAAGTCTATGGAGCTCTCCAGCTATTACAAGCAAAGTCAGAGACGCAAGGGTAGCATATTATGCGGGTGAGAGAATAAGGTAAGTATTCGATCGTTCTAATCGAGTCGAGGCTCTCCTAAGCGTGGTGATGTAAGACTCTTCTGCCGCGGCTGAGACGACAGAAGCATGAGATAACAGAAGCACAGGCCGAGAGCTCGCTTAGGTATGCGGAACAGACTTTGTGAAAGTGTTGTAATGCATGTACGGGTACCGCCTTGCACTTGATTCAGACATCGGACCTTTCTCTTCCCTACATGTATTCATACTACATATTACCAATACATCTTGTTTCATGGCTAACTAGTGACTGTGTAGAGCCACTTCTTAATTCCATCACAGCGGTACCCCAAGCTCTCGTGCCTTGTCCTGCGCTGTGCACTGAGTCGGCGAGAATGCAGCTCAGCCTCGAAGAGTCGCATGTGCGATACTGAATGGGCGCCACAAGAGCTGTTCGTTGACAATACTCACCCTTTGCCGTACGGCTTTTTCGCTAGCCCGCTGCATCTTGCTTGTCATGAAGGCCATACTGAGGTAGTTCGCTTACTGATGAAGCACGGCGCGGATGTCACATTGACGTTGCCGAGGGAAGGCCGTGCCTTTATATTTACTGCCACCGCTGTCGTCCTGGAAGCCCTTTTTCTAGGCAAAGAGCTATTGGCCATACTCACGCTCTTACTTGGCAACGGCGCAAAGTTTGAAGCGAATTGTGCGGGCTCTCCCAATTTTCTGATAAAGACTGAAACACACTTGAAAGGGCGGCCGTGATGTATTTGCTTCTGTCTCGCCGAAAGCTGACTTTGCCAGCGTAGTCGCCCGCTGTTGGCGCACAATCTACTCAAGCCAATCTGCCTGCCGTTCAGTCCCTTGGCTTACGGACCGTGAACAGACCGCATCTCCGCACCGCGATACTTGACGTGGCTTCGAACCTGGGCTGAGGATAAAGAACATCCATTCCGGAATTATCAATTCATATATCCTTGCTGTTCCAGTGCTCGAAGCCCGCCTACACCTGTCAGTGCATTCGAGACAACGACCTTGCAATGCTTCGAAGCCCAGCCTGCTCTTTTTAGCATGACGCATGCATTTTTTGGATCTCCCTTGAGCGGGACAGATCACCGACCGATTCAGCCGCGTAGACAGTCACGCGACTGAAACAGGACGCGAACCACTCGAAGATTGCTCACGGTCGGCACTGCTCGTGTACACTGCGCTGCAATAACGGATAGCTATTGATGCTACCTGTGAGAGCGTCTAGAGCGAACAATACTCTCCGATAGCGTGTATACGAGATTCCAACTTCTGGCGCTGCATATATCGGCCTTCTCCATCGCATTGGACCACTGAGCGGTTCGATGTATCTGTTTCTCGCGTGGCAGTGAATTGACAGTATACACACGTCTAGAGAGCAACTTAGCTTGTAACGATTGTGGTCTGTGATCACCCGATCCCGGACAGTACTCTACTTCCAACTTGAATCCTCCTTACGCCTTCTTTCGCCCAATGACAACGTGGAACTTGGTCTCCCCCCAAGCACCCTCGTCAACCGCCTTCTCCGCCTCCTTCACGAGCCTGACTCTCGCCCCCTCGTCAAACTTCGAAATCCTCAAAATACCCCCAAAAGCCTTGATCCCAATCCTCATGAACCTCTCTCTCCACTCTGGCACAGCATCACTCCCCACGACCCTCTCCTCCACCTCAACAAACCCCGCTAACCCGAGAAACCCCGGCAGCCGCGTGGATTCGTCAAGCAGCCGTCCGGTAGGCTGCGAGACAGCCAGAGCATGATTGGTCAGCGTTTCGAGAGCGGAGCAGGTGGTATCGTCATCAGAACCGCTGTGGTAGATGGGATGCGCAAAATCGGCTTCCTCCCACTGCAGAAAACCGCCAGGCTTGAGCATCGCCAACAAGTTCCGCGCAGTCGTGTGCCATTGCTCTCCGACCAGGCCGAGCACGAGCAGGCGCACGTGGATGACATCGAAGTAGCCTTCATACTTCGCCGGCACGGGCTCGAGAATGTTCAGAACGTCAAAGCTAAGGTTCGAGGGATACACAGGCGGGTACTGCGCAGCGCTGATGTCTAGGCCAATGTAATTGTGCTGTGGCGCCAAGGTAGAGAGGTCAAGGAGCCATGCACCGGTACCCGTTGCTACGTCTGCGATGATGCGGGCATGCTTACCAGCGAGAGAGGACACGATACGTGGATGTAGCAGTTCCGGGTAGTCAAGAGTTGCCTTCCAGACTTGGTGCTGTTCGTCTAGGCGTGCGCTCTCGGCAGGATCGCGAGGGAGAGTGTAGACCTGCACCATTGTTAGACTCTTAGCAGGGTGGCTAACGGGCAGTGCGGCGACTCCAAGTGGTGCTCTGAGCTGCTAAGCACTCCATCGCTCGGTCACTCCGTGGCAGTCTCGCAGCTATGTAGCCATCTCGACCACCCATCACAATGCAGGTAGCTGACTGAGAACATATGAGCTCGTATCGCTGGGCTACTACAGAGCCTATGAAATTCAGTCGCGAGCTCAGGTCAGCTTCGCATGTGTCTATATGTGCCGGTATGGCAGGGGTTCTGCAGCACTGCTATGACTAAGATCTGCCGTGTCTACACTTCCAATAGTGATGATTGGAGGTAGGGCATGAGCCATGTCTGTTGCTGTGGCACTCAGATGTTGATCTTTACACGTTTAAATGTGCTGCTGTAGTACTCCGTATACTATGCAATGTTCTTGGACCCATGATATCCGTGGTTCATGCTCGTTCGAGCGGCACGGTCGAGCGTCATGACGAAAGCCTTCTTCATGGTAGCACAAGAAGCGGGGACCGCACCGAAAAGGGAATGCAGATCGTCTCGCGATGAGACTGCTCAGAAGAGAGAAGAGGCTGAAGCATCCGGTTTCGCGAGTGCGCCAGCGAGGGGAGTTCACGTCGTGCCAGCCATTCGCACGTGCTAGTGCTTTCGAACGTCAGGCTCGGGCATGTGATGAAGTTGGCGACATAGGCTATCGCGCTTTCTGTCCCACGACAACATGGAACTTGCAGTTGCTCCAGCTCCCCTGCTGGACCGCTTTCTCCGCCTCGCCCACGAAGTCTCCATCCTCACCCTCCGTTCCTGCCTCACTCAGAATTCCGCTAAAAGCGCCAACGAACATCTTGTTGAATCCCTGCCTCACCCCCTCTACTTCATCAACACTCACGACCTTCTCCTCTACCTGCTCCAAAACTTCCTTCAGTCTTCTCGGCTCATCCAGCATGCGACCCTGCGTATGCAAGACCTTTAGCCCACGACTGTAGAGCGCTTTGAGGGCTTGGCTAACGAGACCATGGTGCGTGATATCCCCAACGTCAGCTTCACCCCATTGGATCTAGCCTCCCGATTTGGTCATGGTCATGAGATTGCGAGCCGCTACGCTGAACTGCTCAGCTACTAGTGCCAGGCCTACGAGGCGAACGTGCACGACGTTAGAGTAGCCTTGATATTGCGGAGGTACTGGGTCAAGGACATTCCAGACGTCAAATGTGATATTCGAGGGAGGTTCTGAGGGGAACTGAGCAGCGCTGATATCGAGGCCAGTGTATGAGTCCTGTGTGCGTTGACTTGAAAGTTCGAGCAGCCAGGCGCCTGTACCTGTTCCCATATCTGCGATTCGGGCTGTCTGAAGTGAAGCGAGGATGCATGGGTGCAACAGGCCAGGGAAGCCGGAAATGGTCTTCAACACATGGTGCTGATCATTTAGTCGTGCGCTCTCGGCGGCATGGCGTGGGAGGCTGTATGAGTCGGCCATGATCCCGGTCCGTCGTAGTGAGCTATCGATCTTTTGCAGACATCAGTGACTGACGTGGACGCACACGGGAAGTGGTAGAACGACATGCTGAGGGCGCGCAGTTGGATACATGTACCATTCAGTATGACAGAAGACGCCATTGAGGCAACAAGCTGAGTTCAGAGGTGTGCTTGCCTGATCATCATATGGCTCACTGGTCCCTGATCATGAACCGCAATCTGGAGGACGTAAAGGTTTGTGGCATCCTTCGAAAGTCAAGACAAGGTTTCGAGAGCCAAACTTACCTGTAGCGCTTGCATGACACTTCGTTGTCTCGTCCGTCGCAGCTTCCGGTGCCAATAAGGTCAAGAGAAGCAGGAGGTCGAGTCTTTCTGGTAATGCATGGCCGCACTTAGGGGTATTCAATAGGGCAGAAGACATCGAATTTTGCGGCAGTGAAACGGACAATTGCAGACCGAGGCGATGAAATGATTAGGCAGACTCTGTTGTTGTGAGCGCGACTTGGCTACCGAAGGCGCTCAGCTCTTGAGACGCCAAAGCGAGAAGCCATGCATCGGCTCAGTACGCAGCATCTCTCAAGTCAAATCCTCAATTGGATTGCCAACATCTACTCGTCATCGTCATCCTCCTCCTCCTCAGCCTCGACAGTGGTTTGCGCAATGCGGTCCAAATCACGCTGGCCAGACTGGGTGATGCGGCGACCTCCCTTGTCCTCGTCCTGCTCGAGCACACCGATCTTCTCAAGTGCCTGGAGGACCTTGCGGTCTACGGAGCCGGAAGCATCGACGTGGTGGGATGGGCGCGAGCCGCGGTTCTTGGGTCCACCGTGCACCTTTCGGAGACGGCCTACGCCGACGGTCTTGCGGACGTAGATGTGGCGGGCGACTGCTGCTGCGCGGATGTAGAACCTGATCGCAATGTCAGTATGCGACACTTGGCCATTCGACACAACAGCATATACACACCAGTCAATGCTCTGAGGTGGCAGCTCCTTGGCTTGGCTCGTCTTCACGGTGTCGGTCCAACCTGTAGACCACAGTCATGTCAGCAAGCATATTCAATGCGCTGCAACAGACGACGGCCCCTCGTTCCGCACGAGATTCAGGTTTCTCAATCCCAACATTGTACCGTTGTCCATGACATGCCTCCTCTTATGTGTTGGTGCGGAACTCGGGCATCCATCGTCTTCCTTTGGGTTGATATCACGAACCGGGAATGGGAAGTTTTCCCTGGCGCTTGAGGAAAGCGGCGTAGCTCTCAATGAACTTGTCCGCCTGAACATCGCGAACTGAAACACCGGGCATGATGACGGTCGTGTTCGGGGACGGGGTGGTTGGTAGGTGCGGTGAGGTGTCGTCGGCGATGGCTAGTGGAGCGATTGCATGTTTGGCACACGACATTTGCAAGGTGCGCTTGCCAAGATTTGGTACCGGAGAAACTCGCGGGCCGGATCATTACATGATCACGAACCTCAATCCATCTCAGGCACGTGTCAAGGCTATTCATCTTGATGCGTCAGATGGAATCAGGATCTCTCTGCAGGCATGAGGATATAGACGTACTCTGTGAAGCCGAATGTCTGCTGGTGATCTACAACCAATGAGGTTCATATTGATTCTGTACCTTACCACGATCGTGACCACCAGAATGCCAAGTTCACTCGACGTATATACATCCTGAACCAGATCTATCGAGCGTTTTGATCGATATAGTCGATCTCGATCAATTTCCTCGAGATGAGTGTGTGCCAATGGGCAAGCACCTCGATTGAAGCCTTGCAGTCCACGTTCAATTGGCTCACCGGGCGCAAGCAGCCTGCTACATCCTATGGCCACGATGACGGTGAGTAGCGTTTGTTTTGGCGTGCGCGGGATATCATGTAATGACGGACTCTAGCCGAGTCCAGTGATCCTGGCCTGCTGCGCAAACACACGACTTACGAGGCCTACACAACATCCATCGCGACCTATCTCAGGATCAGGACGTTCTACTCGCCACACCCACAGGCCGCAAAGCTCCCGGCTGATCTGCCGCTTCTGGTCTTCATTCATGGACTGGGAGGCTCTGTCGCGCAATTTGCGCCCCTTCTCACCAGTCTTGTGAACGCTGCGCCTTGCCTGGCCATCGATCTGCCAGGCTGTGGCCTCAGTGACTTCAAGCCCGATGAAGCTGAAGCATATACGACTGCTGCCTTCGCAGAGCTCGTAGATGCTGCCGTCAAGAAGCATGTCGTCGACAGTCAGCGAGTAGTCTTTGTAGGCCATTCGATGGGATGCTCCATCATCTCTCTGCTGGTGTCGTCTGCGTCGAGTTTGGCACTCGATAATGAAATGGTCGGTGGTCTCATTGCGATCGCACCACGATCTACGCCGCCTACACCCGGACAGGTACGCTATGATTGTTTCCGTCTCCAAACCTAGTCGCTGATACTTTGCGTCCTAGATGCGGCTCGTCAAGAGATTACGATGGCTCCCCGTCGCTGTGTTTGACCTTCTTCGACTTGTTGACAACATCGGAGGCCTGAACTCTGCTAGCGTTACCCGATTTGTGGGCGCAGGCGCCGATCTCGAGTCACGAAAGTTGCAGCTGAGGTACAATAAGCAGTCAAAATCGGAAGTCGTGCTACGGTAGGTGTTCTTCTGGTGTTGTGCATTCCACGGCTGGCTACTTCCTGTGCTGACTACCAGTCCAACGCAGGTACATCACCGCATTAGCGCTGGGGACCGATAGCGAGCGTTCAAGCTTCCCGAGCCAAGAAGTCTGGAGCCACGTGCAGGTGCCGCTCTTCCTCATTGCGGCCGAGTGCGACACTGTCAATACGCCTGACGAAGCATACGCGATCGCGGGATGGCTCATTGACATTAACCGAAGACCGTCGAAGTCGGCGAGTGTGGACGAGTCGACTCCTCTGCTTCAGAGCGGTGGTCCTGTCTCCGTAACAGTAGGGGATGTGCAGCTTGCCACAGAGCAGCTAGTAAATCCACCTTGCAGCAAGAGTGCACCGCCGAAGGATGATACAGTGCAGTCAGTCGATGATCTTACCTCGCAATCGCACATCTCGACACACCACCATGCTCTCAAGACCACAGTGTTCCCAGCACCAGCCTCTCACGGGTTGCTCTATGCGACCTCAACCGTCCGCATACTTTCTGGACTGATCCAATCATTCCTCTCCACTCACGTAGACAAGCGTCTCGACCTCGGCTGGCAGCTTCAGCATCTTACTACTAGTGGCAAGTGGGACGTCAAGAATCTTGCCAAATGGCAGAAGATCGCCCCATGTTCAGAGCCGATTGCGGGTATCTTCCGAGCGATGAAGACTATGCGTGAGGTCGACGAGACGCATAATCCGACGGCCTTCGCTGCTAAATATAGTGCCGCCGTATTGTCAGATGGCGTTGCGATGGTGGTGGACATTTCGCACGAGTCGCCAGTATACGCTCCGAAAGGTCTGGAGGCAGCGGGGATCGAGTATCACAAGTTCCCTACTGTTTCGAAGCTCCCGCCTACAGCCGATGAGGTGACCAGCTTCATCAACTTGATTGACCATCTACGAGAGCCACCTCGATTGCAGCCGCGCAGTGGAGGAGGAGAAGCACACCCCGTCATAGGGGTGCATTGCCACTACGGGTTCAATCGGTGAGAGACTACCGAGACTCTGCATACTTGCTGCCACAATATACTGACAGCACAACAGTACTGGCTTCTTCCTCGTCTGCTATCTCGTGGAACGCTGCGGCTACAGGCTCCAGGTTGCTGTCGACGAGTTTGCAGCAACTCGACCACCAGGGATCAAGCACGAGCACTTCGTCAATGCGCTATTCGTCCGCTATGCAGTGAGCCTTGAGAGAAGAGGAACCATCATCCGCTGAGTACAGCTTCTACATATTGTCCATTCCACAAAGCGACCGCCGGGGATCAAATACGAGCACTTCGTCAACAAGCTCTTCCTCCGCTACGCAGAGAGATTGGAGGGAAGAGAGCGATCATTCAATTACATATTGGCCATTCCGTCTACGAAAGTCGACACGCCGCTCGCTAATGCGGGTATGTTCATCGTCATCAAACCTAGCCCGGCCGTCACAACACCGCCGAGCATCGACACCAGCGGCATTGTCGAAGAAGCCTTCTCGGGTTTGGCTTGTTGCAATTGTGCCATGTGCTGCATCTGTGCCTGCATTTGCTGCTCGTGCTGTCGCCGCTCCCACGCAAAGCGCTCTTCGAACTGCCGTTGCCGCCTCTCGAGCTCGACCTTGTCTTGCTTAGCACGCTCGGCTTCTTCGGTCTTCTGCTGTTTGAGTGCTTGCTGGAACCTCGCCTCGGCTTCCTCGCGCTTCAGGTCATTCTCCTCCCGCTCGATGCGATGTCGCTCGCCAGCTTCTTCCCGCTCTCGTTCGAGACGCTCGGTATTCGCCTTCGTCTCTGCAAGCTCAGCCTCTCGCCTTTCCTGCTCGACTTGCATGCGCAGCTGCTCCTGCACCCAGATCTCTTTCTGCTCTTCATGCAGCCTCTCGAAAGACACCTTGAGCTCCTCTTGTGCGGCACTAGCAGCGGCCATCCGCTTCTCCACGGCTTCGCTCTGCTCCAGCAGCATTGCCGCCAGCTTTGTGTCTCTGTCGTTCAAGGCATCATCGTAGCCCTCCTTGAGCTCGATGATCTGTTCTTGCAGCTTCTTTCGGAGTATCGTGAGCTCCATGTTCACTTCCTGGCCAGCTGCGGTGTTTTCAAGCGACTTGTTGTCGTCCACCATCTCTTTCTGGATGCTCAGCTGCACTGGCCCGTTCGCATTTCGCCGCTCGATCAGACTGCCAATGATGTTCATGGCGCACTCCTTCGTCCCGTCATGCCGGATGACCTGGCTGCCCCGATCCTTCATCAGGCCCCACCATTCCGCTCTACTAATCAGCTCTCTCTCGCGCGCTTCGCCAGTATCCAGGGAAAGATTCGCACCCTTTAGATTGCCCCACATGGTTGTGGCAAGCACGACGTGCTTATACGCGTCCTCCCCACAAAGCTTCTTGAACATGGACAGGTTCTTCAAGGAACTACCGGACATCCTCGTATCAGTGATTCGGTGAAGGTAGATGATCCCACTCAGTCGCACATTCTTGCGATAAGTCATGGACAAGTAGTGCGCGACCTGCTTGAGTATATCGGTGTCGGTTTTGTTCGTGTCATCAAAGCCTGGCGTGTCTATGAGATAGACCTTCCTGGTGTCTTTGTACGCAAAGGCGTGGAGCCTTACTGCATTTGTGCATGACTCCAAATGGTGGCCGATCTCGACTTCGCCGTCTGCGAGAAGGGAGATGAAAGTCGATTTGCCAGAGCCGGTGATGCCCATTACTGCTATGAGGATGTCATTTGGGCCAAGCTCGGCGAGGTCTTCGTCCGGGGTTTCTGGGGGCGTGGGGATTGGTGGCGAGGAGTCGGCCATGCTGTCGGGTAGAGGCAGAACGCTGCCGCGGTCAGATCTCGGAGGGGGTCACTCCCTGGACTGGTCGTACGAGAGGAAGGATAGTATCTTAGGCAGGGCAGTGAAAGTACAGAGAAGTAGAAGTAATGTAACTACAGCGGTGATGCAGCGTGAGATTTTCGATCCCAAGCACAGTCTTGCTGCAGCTCAAATCCCTTTTGAGGTCCTGGTCGTGGCGTGACACAGCCTGGCTTCCACTGCCACCGCCCACGACACAGCCTGGCCGTTGGAGATGGGATGCTATGACTTAGGAGACAAAGAAGCGCATCTGTACTTGACCTTACATACTTGACGCCGTGAGGAGCTGCGCCTGCTGCAGCCCATTTGACGCCATTGCTAGCTTGTGTACCCGTAAGCAAACCCACGTCTATGAACGTGCAGTCGGAGTAATCGAGACAACCTCGCGTGACCGGAGTGGAGTGCGCTTTCACGTGGCACAAACTATCGAGGGCTTGCATACGGGTGGCTGCGCGCGGACCCCGTTATTCGCTCGTTCGCAGCTGCCAAGAACACCCCAAGCTGCACTGACTTCCTTTCGGTAAGAACAGGCGACTTCATCCCCAGCCCAATAAGCCCAATTCGCTGCAGAGGATGGTTGGTGTCACCGGCTTTGGCCTGGTACGCTGCGAGTATCGCCTGACGGCCCTTTCGGGGCGGGCCTAGAAAGGGACTGCCGTGGCCTGATGTGATGAGATGCAAATGCCACATCCGTTCCGAGCATTGGGAGGCTTCGTGTCCTGCATACTGCCTGCGTCGGGAGATGGCGATAGTGGTCTAGTCGCAGCCCTAGGCTGATCATGCTGTTACAGTATGCAGTTGGCCTGAGCGCTCGCTAGGACCGCTTGATCTCTTACCGCGGCTCTGTCGAGTGCAAAAGTCATTTTACAACGCAACAAGCCTATCACTGTCGCGCTGGCCGATGCCAAAGGAAACTGTACATGCTGACTGACCAGGCACGAAGACTGCGACCGACAATACCACACAATCATGGAGGACTGCCGCACTCGGCGCCACTGTTGACAAGAACTGGAGGACATGGTCGCAGGTCTGCAGGCTCCGGACGCTTCAGGTCGAGAGCGTCAACTTCTACAGAGTACTACAGAGTAGACATTGGATTGCCAGATGAGGTTCACGCCAAATAAACAGCAGCAGAGTTCATCAATGGGTATCTTTGAGGCCTTAGGTCTGGACCGCGACCGCAAAGGAGTCAATAGAGCACCACCATCGACATACCCACCGCCACCGAATACACCAGGATTTGGACAGCCGCAACTGCCACCACGAATTCCCCCTAGACCTAGTCAGGTTGGACTGGCTGATGCTTACTATCAAGGCTTTGGGCAGACACCGCCTGCACTTCCTACCCGCTGGGTTGCCCCTCCCCCATATCAGCCTTCCAGTCAAACCCTACCAATCACGGCATCCCGGTCGGCTCCAGTATCGCCTCCTATAGTAACCGCGAGATCGCCAACTATCTCACCTCCAGCTTTGACCACCTGCCCAGCTCCGATCACTACCCCAGTGGCGACGCCGAGATCCCCTCCCATCACCTCACCGCTACCAATATCGGTCACGTCCCCGGCAGCACCGTCGCCATCTAAGTCAGGTTCACCACCCCCAACGCTACCACCTTCGCCGTCGAAGCTACGTCTCGCAGTGGAGCGGGCGCAGCCAAGTCAAGCGAAGGTCAACCCCCGAAACTTCCGCGATCAGCACGAACCACGAGAGAACGATGTCTTCGTCGCGGTGATGGGTGTTACAGGTGCTGGGAAGAGCAGTATGTGGATGTAAAGGTTTCAGATGCCTCGCCAAGATGCTAATCGATGTGTTCAGCCTTCATCTCCAAGCTGACAACTAAAGAGATCAAGATCGGCCACGACATGCAGGCATGTGGGTAAATTTTGGGATGCGAAGGGCCGCACACGAAACTGATCTCGGTTCGACTTAGGTACCCAGGATGTTGCCGTCTTCCTCTGCAAGTATTCTGATGACGTTAATGTCTACCTCGTTGATACACCGGGTGAGTGGAGTATGGCGCGACTTTCCTAAAGACTTCTGACACGGCGAAGGCTTCGATGATACGGATCGATCGGATGCGGATATCCTCAGAGAGATTGCCTCTTGGCTCACGACATCCTATGCAAATTCGATCAAGCTACACGGGATTATCTACTTGCATCGTATCACCGACATACGCATGCAAGGATCTGCAAAGAATAACTTGATCATGTTCAAGAAGCTGTGCGGTCACAACGCTCTCAAGAACGTCATCCTAGCCACTACGATGTGGGAGCGTGTTCACGAACCGGACGGTGTAGAGCGAGAGCGACAGCTGAAGACCAAACAGGAGTTCTGGGGCTACATGATCGACAACGGTAGCCAACTGCATAGACACAGGAACAGTCAGGACTCGGCTCTGCAGCTCATCGGTAGTCTGGTGAGTCGACAGGCACACAAAGCAAAGGTCGTGCTCGACATCCAGGCAGAAATCGTTGATCATGGCAAGAGCCTCTCAGATACAGCTGCTGGTCAAGCTGTCGACAATGCTGTTGCGCAGGAACGTAACAAGATAGCCAAGGAGCTGGCCCACGCCCAAGCTGACATGAAGCAAGCACTCGCTGAGAAAGATCGTGGCACTGCTGAAGTTCTCAGGCAGCATTCGGAGGAGATGAATGCTAAGATGCGCAAACTCGATCGCGAGCACTCTGCATTGAAGGTCACCATGAAGAGAATGCAAGACGAGCGTTTCGCGAAGATGCAGAAGGCGCTTGAGCAAGCCGAACAGGAAAGCAAGAAGTATCGTGAAGCCATGGCCGCAGCGCAGGCCAATGCTGAGCGAGAAGCGAGAACAGCCCGAGAAGCCATGGAAAAGGCACAAGCCGGGGCGGAGCGCGAGTCTAAGAGAGCTCGAGAAGCTACTGCTGCTGCACAGGCGAAGGCAGAGAGGGACGCCAAAGTCATGTTTGACAAATACAAGGCGCAAGAGGCAGCCGCAGCCGCATCTCAGCAGAAGAAGGCACCTGCGAACGACGTCAACGAACTGATTGCGCAGATGTCGGCGGGGCAAATCTCGAAGGACGATTATGTACAGGGACTGATGCGACTCGGTCAGCAGAAGGCCAAGCAGGAGACCGCATCGCTGTTCCAGAACGACACAAGCAAGAAGAAGCTTCAGACTGACTACGCGAACGCTTTCCAACAGGAGCTGAACACAAATAACAAGCTCCAGAATGACTACATGGCGCTGTATCAGCATGAGCTCGCGAAAAAGCAGGCTGAGGCTCTAGCTGCCCAGTATCAGCAGAACCCGAATATGCCGGACTACTATGCCAAAGAGTATCAGAAGCTAGTGGATCAGATAAGAGTCGCTCCGGGTGCGGCCAAGTACAACGACCAACTTGCGAGCCTTGAGCAGCAGATCAAGAACCTGAGCACGTCATCTGTAATTCGGACTCGGTCACACCCTGTGTTCACGATGACTGAGTGGCCAGTGACTGCAAGATTCTGGGGCGACAAGTTCTACTTTGTTGCCAAGAATACTGATCTCTGGCAAGTAGTAATTGGTAAATCTAATCGAGGAGTGTACTAACACTTGCACAGGCAAGTCGACGATGAGTTTCCTAAAGCACGCATCGCAGCCAACAATGGGAACCGGTGTGTTACACTTGGACCCAACAAGAACTGGTATATCCATTACCACGATGAAGTCGGTACTTGCTGGACCGGTACGACTCCCCCTTAGTACCTTCCATCTTCATCCATGCTTGCTGACTACGCCTACTATAGAACGGAGCGACGAGTTCCTCACCACTTACCCCGAAGCCGAAGAATACATGAAGTCCAAACAGCAATACGGCTGCCCAACCTGCGTATCTCTCGGTCCGAATGCCAATTACTTCATCCGCACAGCATGGGGAGCGTCTCACAAGCTGCCCGCAGACGCCACGGCGCACCTCGTCAACATCGCCAATGTTGAGAAGTTCTACTTTGGCAAGAACGGCGCTTGGGTAGCTCTCAAGTACGATGGCAGTCGGAGTTGGGATCTGAAGGGGCAGTATGGAAATCTGGCAGACTATATCAAGGAGGGAATCAATGGTGAGACTAGGGTACATGTAAGTTGACATCCCGCCGCCACGCCACACTTGATAGTGAAAACTGATGGTAGTGCAACAGCTTGTCGCCATGAACCCGGAAGACGCTTCTCAATGGATTATAATTTGGAAGAACGGCTTAGCCGCTTACAGCATCGGGTCTACGAATGTCATTGACTCGTTTGAGTTGGAGGAGTGGTGTACGAAGAATCTGGGGACCAAGTGGGGAAGTTGATTCGTGGGTGAAAGACTGCTCCAAGGGCGCATCAGAATGCAACGACAGCTCTACATTCTGACCAAAACGTGTTGAGCATGAGACAGTCCACAGTCGTCCAGAGCCAAATGGAGATTGCCGATGTCGGGCGTGGATCGGGTTGGCTGATCACTACAAGATATGGTAGATAATGTGATATAGGGCACACACTCAGCACCTTCCCAGATCTGCCCGCAGCTCTGATCACATCTCCTGGACCCTCTCTCTCCGCGCCATTGATCCGCCATGCTCATCTAAAGCTTGCTGTTGACGAAGGTCAGCGCCTTGCTGCCGTACTCGCTGGCGTAGCCGTTGTGGGTCGCGGCGTTGTTGCCGTTGCAGCAGTATGCTACGAAGAGTGTTAGCTTGGACTCCGCTTCTCGCAATCGATCATACGAGGGTACTCACGGTCGGCAGCGTCGCAGTAAGACTGGATCTTGCTGTTGTAGTTGCCGCAGGTCTGGCCCGAGGGACGGGAAGAGAACTGCTACTGTCAGCCTCGCGCTACCACATCTCCACGGAGATAAGGGAATACATACACCGCCAGCCTTGCAAGTGCCAACATTGTACGGCGCACCGACCTCGAAGCGTGGGTCACCCATGAAGATCGCAGCTTTGATGTTGTAGCTCGCAATGCTGCCCGCGGCGGACGCACTCAACCCTTGTTTAGGGTCGCCGTTACCACATAACGCATTGTCGAAGATCTCTGATCCTTGAGAGTAGCCCACAAGCACGATCTCGGTGCTCGGGCATGACTTGGCGAACTTGCTCACAGCAGCCACGACGGCCGTGGTCCCCTGCTGCACGGAGTTGGAGTACGAGACACCGCCGCATGCGGAGCCGCCGCCGCAGGCTGGGTAGGAAATCGCCTCAGCCGTGGAGCCGGAGTGGGCGGCGAGGATCTTGTTGACGACTGCGCCGGCGCTGCCGTACCCGGGGGAGGCTGTAGTCTCACGAGCGCCGAAGATGTGAATACCCGGACATGCTCGCTTCTCGAGCTGCTGCTCGACGGGGGCCGCGAAGGCAGTGGCGCTGAGGAGCGCGGTGATGAGGGCGGTGGTGTACATCTTGAAGAGTCCGTGAAGGGAATGTGCAATTGAAGTGGAAGGTAGAGAATGGAAGCTGTCTGAAGGTTCGTAAGGCCGAGTCTCCGATGCGAAGAGAAGGATATATGTGAGCGTTTAAGAGCAGAGGTGCATGGACCTACGATATAGCCTGGACCGCTTCGCGAGCACCGTGCAATCCTAGTATTACTACTATAAGGCGTTACACGCGAAATGCAAGGTCCCCCGAGTCACGGGGAAGTTTCCGCCGCTACGTCTGTCATGTTGCCAGCTTACAATAGCCACCTGTGTTTGAGGCTACCGGGGCCAGCAAAAATGTCAGAGTGGTCGCGGTTGTAAGTCAAGTGCGTCGTCGAGGCGTGCTGCCCAGCAGCTGATTCTCCTCGAAGACGAGGGCTTCAGTGTCCGTACGGACGAATGGCAGATCTTTACCCGGCGAACACGAATGATCTTGGTCATCCACCTGACCATAGTGGTGCATGAGATAGAGTGCTGAAACGGCTTGAAGTGGAGCTTAGCAATCTTGATGTCGGCTGTCAAGCGGGACGTGACGTTCCGTTTGATGAGCTTGTTTCATCAAGTGCCGAGTGCCTATGAGCTCTCTTGCTTCCAGCCATGGACGCGGGTGCATGCATGGTCGTGGTGAGAACGTCCCTCATGCACGAAGAAGCCTGTGTCGATTGAGGCAAAGTGGATATCGCGAGTGGACGAGTTCTCTGTGCCTGGGTGTTGGTAAGCCGCTTTCTCTTACTATATACACTACCCTCGCGGGCTTCACCTGTCGGTCTCGACGGTCCGTGAGCGATGGAGGACTACCCGTCGCGCTGCTTAAACAACGCCATTCATCCACGAAAGTCTACACATCACCTCCTTCCCCGTTCCTCCGCCCCAGTCATAGCCAGCCCCGCACCCAACCCCACGGGCTTAGCCCTCACCCCCGGACTCCCAGCCCTACTGACTGCCGCACTGGGCACGGCACTCCGGTTGTGGCTCATGTGCGCCTTCACCAAATGACCAGCTGCGAGCGCACTGCACAGGCTAAGTTCTCCAGCCAGCACGCCCGCGGCCACTATTCTTGCAAGCTGCTGCGCATTCGCACCAGGAGTCGTGGGATGTGGTCCTCGTACGCCGAGGAGGTCAAGCATAGCTGCTTGCGGTTCGAGAATCGTGCCGCCGCCTATTGTGCCCACCTCGATGGAGGGCATGGAGACGGAGATTTGGAGAGCGCCGTTAAGACTGTGAGTCGATGTCAGTAAGCTGCGTAGAGATAGGAGGAACCCGAATCAGGGGACACATACTTCTTCATGACCGTGATGCAATTGCTGCTTTCAACATTCTGTGCAGGGTCTTGCCCAGTAGCGAGAAAGAAGGCAGTGACCATGTTCGCTGCATGCGCGTTGAACCCACCAATGCTGCCCGCCATTGCACTGCCAATGAGATTCTTGCTAATGTTCAGCTCCACCAGCGCATCCACATTGCTCTTCAGCACATCTCGCACGACATGCGCAGGGATGATGGCTTCGGCTACAACAGACTTGCCACGACCATCAATCCAGTTGATAGCAGCAGGCTTCTTGTCAGTGCAGAAGTTGCCCGAGACAGAGATGATGGCCATGTCCTCGAAGCCTGCTTCTTGGCTCATGACCTCAAGTGCCTTCTCCACACCCTTGGAGATCATGTTCATGCCCATTGCGTCGCCCGTCGTAGTCTTGAAGCGCACGTAGACGTACGTACCCGCAATGCTCGTCTTGAGCTGATTGAGCCTGGCGAATCGGGAGGTCGAGTTGAACGCCTCGCGCATGACCTTTTGGCCCTCGGCACTGTCGAGCCATACCTTTGCTGCAGCAGCGCGAGTGAGTGTCTTAAAGCCGATACAGGGTCCGCGTGTCATGCCGTCGGCAGTGAGCACAGTGATCGCGCCGCCACCAGCATTGATAGCTTTGCATCCTCTGGAAGCAGAAGCAACAAGCACGCCTTCCGTCGTGGCCATGGGCAGGAAGTAGGACTTTCCATCGATGACAAGCGGCCCTGCCA
>KZ111140.1:1868105-1897741 GCA_002077045.2 Rachicladosporium sp. CCFEE 5018
CTTTTGGTGTCGTGTTTCGCCGGTGAAGGTGTGGGCGAACGGAATCGCTTGATATCCGAGAGAATGAAGAAGCGGCGGGAGATAGATCCCAGCGGTGGAAACTCAAGGAGCTGTAGCCTGCAGTGTTGGAGTATAGATGACAGAGTACTTCGCATATTAGCGTCAGACTTGTTGGGTAGTGATGCAGTGTCGAAGCGGATGCAGTGAGGAGGAACTTGGTGGATCTGCAATTGAGCAAGTGCGTAATTACGCCACAACAAGTCACGAGCTTGGCCTTAAGCGAGATCACTTCATGGCTTCAACGACGAGATCAAGAAGCTGAACCACGAGAACGAAGCAGGTTGGGCATCATGGCCAACGATCGATCGATCAACGAGTGACTACGTTTCAATACATCTATCTACTCCAGTGCCAGCGCCCGCTCCAACGATCAATGGTTGTGTCCGTTGTCCGACGCGCAGTCTTGAATATCGTGTATTACCGCCTTCCCACACCATGAGCTCGGCAGTCTCCCAGTCGACCAAACGAAGGGTACTACGGAGCGCAATATCCTTCTCTACTGATCGATCACTATAAATAAAGATTGTGTCTTTCTTAGGGGAAAGTCAGGCAAGTAGCAAAGCCCACGAGCAGAGTCGTCGATTAATCATTCCCTTCCCACGCATGGCACCGATCTTACAGGATGCCACGAAGGCAAGCCCTTCGTCACTTGCAGGCGTTGACTAAATCCGCTCTGGCCGGTCTCACTCCTGCAGCGACTTGCGATCAATCGTACAGCTATCGCTGCTTCCGTCGGCGGCCTGGGTCGACACGAAACGGGACAAATGGATGATCAACGATGGGTACGTGCGGAAAAGAACGGGCGATTGGACAGCAGCAGCACAGGATTGACGAGGCAGAGTCAGATCAAATGACAAGTTACAGCGCTTTGAGACAGGAAGGTTAGAAGATGCTGGAGTGGATACGTAACTTGTGACAGACAGCCTACGATAGGAAGAAGGACCATGAACGGGCTGACTACTCACAGGACCATGACTTGTCTCGCGGGAACAGATCCCTTCGGCGCTAGTTATGCCGGATTGAGCAGTGCAGTCGTCAGATATTCCTAACAACGCATCGCCTTAGGCACGCTCGACTATCGATCAATGGAACACATGGCCTGGCGGGAGATTGTGCGCCTACTTGGGAATCTTCGTCTCCCGCATTGATTCAGATCGCCATTACTCTGCCGCAGTAAGTAACTCGATGTCGCTACACCCTCGGAGGAGTAAGAGAGAACACGGCGGATGAAAAACGGGTTCCACGCGACGGCACAACAGAAAAGATTAGTGACGGTTCAGCACTGCGGTGCCTCGGATTCATGAGCGTGAACGACAGCCAGCCAGTTGATGAGGAGCGCGCTCGGAGTTGCTGGAAACCATCCGCTGAGCGTCCGTGTTGCAGATGCTTGGTACGGGAACGATGGGCGAGACAATGTTGACTACCGCTGGCTGATGGGCGCAATCAGCCGCCAGACATCCAGGCGTCCCTCCATCAATGCTGGGTCCACTGATGGGAAAGCTGCGGAGCCAGTTTCGACAGCGCACGCTTGTGTGCCTTGTACGAGTGTGGGCGGAGCACAACTCTTCATCTCAGCACCACCGAGATCAGACCACTTGCACCAGCGACCTTTGTCAGATTCTGCGGAATGGGACTTAGAGCAGGATCATGTGCAAGGTGAGTATAGTGCCAAGCAGTGTTAACTTCGCTGTCTGCCATGCAAAGTGGAGTTGAATACAAAGGTCTTCGTTTGTGTTGACGAAGTGAGGTGAGATGAAGGATGCTGCGGGCGGAACGGCACACTCAAAATCCTGCCAAGGTCTCCACTCCAGCAATCAAATGCAGACCTCACCTCTTATCGACGTCGCTGTTCTGGCCATCTGCGGGCAATGCAGACGATTTCTACACGACGTCAACCTCTCCTCAAGAGCGTGTTCAGCCATCAAGCGGTCGAGTGCTCGCACAGCTGTTCTGATTGATCTCCCCATTGTCGAAAACGAGTCCTCGATCGCCAAAGCCTGGCACATTTACCGCAATGCGAATAGCAAGGAGCTCGCAGCATCCACGGTTCTCAGGCTATATATTCAATGGCAGTCGCTCCGGTAGTGTCAGCTGCTGCGTCTTGGTGGCACGGTCATGGGTTCGGAGAGAAGAATAGGAGTTGGAGCGTGCCAGAGCGGCGAGACAACGGGTCAATGGCAAAATTGGCAGGTTCGCGCGCCGGATGGGCATCACTTGCGCCTTCATCCGCGATGTCGTCTTGAGGCTGTAGGGGAGGATGTCGCGCACGAGACGTATGGCACGTATATTACTCTACTCGTCTTAATGTCGTTGAACGCACAATGTTCCTGGCCCCCTGTCCTTGCAAAGCCACGGATTTCCTCTTTCCTACCCATAGGCATTGACGTAGCTAAGAAGACAAGCCAATTCATGTCCATGTCGGCTCCGCAATGTGGTCGCACCAAGGCGTGTATGCCGATGCGACGCCTATGTGGTCACATGCTAGGCCGGGTCTCACGAGCCCACTAGTTGCGCCAATTGCATCGACAACAAGCGATCAACAACATGTCGGGCGGTCGCTCGAACGCGTAGCGTTGCAGGACCAATAGCAGTGATGACACATCACCGAACCTACAAACTCGTTTTTCATACATTATATACGTAGAAGTTGGCACCTGTGTCACCACCTCTAGTCCCCGCTGCCAGATGAGGAAGAGGAGGAATGGGACTGGGGGTGCTAATGGTCTAATGGTATCATAAGCTAACGTGTGCCCGAAGGATCCTCCCGAACCACCGAACATGGGCCCAAGGCCATCTTTTTCGACCGAGTTCGTACCTCACATTTTGCTCATAAACAACATGCGTACGATCAGATAGATACCATCAAACGGGCACCAATGATACACCTGCAAGTATGAGAAATTTATGTTCCATTTGTGGCGAATTATTTTTGTTTTGTGACCAGCGTAGAAGTCGGGCAAGTACGTCGACGATCGATACGCGTGATCTACATAGTCCATTCGACGCTTAAACGCGACCTTGTTCGCCCTCAAATGTGCTTTTGATCTCACGCACACCGAAACACAAAGAGCGATTGTACGCGCCGAGAACCACCACACAAGTACAATCGATCGAACGTGAGCATGTGCAACTTCCCTGTCCTGTGTGGCGCCACTGCTGGTTCTACTACGGTTGCCAGAACTTTGAGGTGTTCTTCCGCTGCCCTTGCGAATCGGGCATTACCCCGTGTCCCAACATAATCACGTCGGAGCCGGTGAGACTCGATGTTATGGAAGACGGTATCTGTTCAGAGTGCGCAGTGTATAGACTGACTTTTCCTCAAATCTTGACGGGATTCGACTGACAATACACAGAAAGGGACTAAAGGTGCCAGAAGCACTACCAGAACGCCCACCTACGCCCATAGGACAGCGATGGGTGCTAGAGGACACTGTGGACAATTGGAGCATCAACGAGGTGACAGGATTCGCCTACGACGGGCTGGGGGGAGCTATGAGGACATATGGTGTAGTAACGAGGATCGACCCTGCTGAGGAGGCCAGAGAGGCTATGAAAGAAGCGGTCGAGGTACTTGTGGCGGACGGAGCAGTAGTTCTGGATGTAGAGGCTACAGCTATGGAGTGCGAAACGGCAGACATGGCAGTCGAGGACACTGCTGATGGCGGAGGAGTCGCTGCGATCAACGAAGAGTACGAGAAGATGATGGCGGAGATCAAAGATACGGGGCTGTGAGTATTGGAGTATGATACACAAGAGGACGCGGCCTACAAAGCCTCCGTATCCTCACTGTTCCACCGCAGTCACTGTACCGGGCGGTCGCTGCATGGTAACCGTAAGGACCTGACGCACACTACTTGGAATGCTACGCTGCTGTTCGATAACTTGCCATGTCAACAAAGCGATTGACCTTGATGCTTGTAATTCACAATGAATATCTCTTCTCTAGCGCTTTGCCAAACGGCAAAGACGACCAATGAAAGGGGGTTCGCGTCACAAGGCGGCAGTGTAAGGCCATGGACACGTGGTCACAAAGGAACCTGGAGAGTGGGAGCAAGGCACTCTCCAGGGTTGCACATCCTGAGACCCAATACAAAAATTGAGCCCGCTAACTTGCGGCACCCTGCCGAAAGTCAGGGCGCTCAGAAAGTGGACATGAAGAAGAAGAAGAAGGGAAAAGGAAAAAGTGAGAAAGAGAATTACTTAAGTAGTCCACCGAGAGGGAGCCAAGACGCTAGCGTTAGCTTCTCGCTTGCCTGAGGAACAACAAGGCACACATAGCTGTGACGACGGTGATGCAGCTGCCAAGACGCGCCTCGAAGCGTCAGGATGTTCTCAAGGATTTCTTAACTTCGTTGAGAGCACTCCAGCCGAATGATCGCCCATTATCGTCATATTGCTGCAGCGAGCTTCTTCAATCCGTTACATCAATCCCATCCTTCGTGGGACGCATCGATACAGAGAGCCCCAATCGATTGTGCGATTGTAGAATTGCCACAGTACCTACAGGATACTGTAGATCAGGCTGACCGCAGTGATAGAGTAGAGGCCTCGCGAAACATGCCACAGATCATCGGAGACGTTTATCGACCATCAATACTAGGAACCGCCGGAGCCCAAGTGCTTGATTCAACACGACCGAAGGATAACCTGGAGTGCGGACTAGCGTTCGACATGGGTTGATCGGGTCATTCGTACGCGCTTCTTCCAAGTTTCGATAGTGAGACTGTCTCAAGGACGTTTGACAACACCTCGGTAAGACCAGCTCTCAACCGCCCTACAGAACACGACAATATGCTGACTAGCGGATGCGGACGTAGCTTTCGAGAAGCGAGATCATGTTCGCGGTATTAGGCATAATGATCAGTGCACTTCCTATTGTTGCACAGGACAAATCAAGAACGCAAAAAGAGAAGAACTTGGCTACGGGATACGTGATGCGGAGATGAGAACTTCGGACGTACTGATCGTCGTGATCATATGCCCTCTCCAACAAGCCGATGACACAATCAGCTATCGCTCATCCAGGCCCCCGACTCACTGCTTCAGGATAGAGCCGAGCGAAAGGTGAGGGTTCGTTTCGAACGCGTCGAGTGAGGACTTCTGCTCTACATGCCTGCAATTCTGCCGCGATCACGGGATGTCATGACTCACCTGTCCCCTAAATCAAGTTGGAACTCATATCAACCCTTCGAGAATGACGGCGATGCGCTATAACATCCAAGCTGCTCGAGAACGCGTTCGGACAATGGCATTTGTCACGACGCGATGAGGCGCTGTACCAGATCTTCGACCGTCCGGATCGTGGGCAAACCTTGAGGTCATATCTTTCGCGATGTAAGCTCTTTTAATTTGGCACGATGCAATGTTCATCGAAGTGCTGGACGGATGAGTGACGATGCTGATGAAGTGACGTCCAAAGAAGCGCAGCTTCACCGAAGTGAATGCCAAGGACGTCCGTGCACAAGGGGTCACTTCTCGCGCCGCATGCACGGTTTGCATGACTGCTGACCGCATGACCCTCTCGACTGACGATGAGTGAGCTCAGAAGAGACTATCAAAGACTACCGATCATATGTATACTTCGTACAGGCGTCTCATCATACCGCAGTCAGACTTGCAGCCGTCATCACCTTCCTAATGCTGTTCGTGTATCTTTTCTACCCAGCGTTTCCCCTTGAGCCGTTTCATACCTAATCTTGTGTTTGTCTTGTATCAAATTGCCTTGATGCTCTCTCCGGCCTTTGCCACCGCATTCGCGCAGATTCCGATCCATCGCTTCACCTGCTTCTTCCGCTCTTCCGCAGTCCACTTCTCGTCTCCATACTCCAATGCTTCCCAGACGCCCGGGAATGTCGCACCAGCGTACCCAGTCCAGATACCTGGGGCAAAGACAATGTGCTTGAACCAAGTCCTGCTGTCAAGCCCAGGCGCGTAATAGAAGTCGCGCTCCAGCCGCTTGTATGCGGTATTGACAGCCTGGACGCTGGTATAGAGCTTGGAGCGCACATGCGTGGACGGAGGCGAGGTTCCCGCGGTCGCAGAGTCTACAAATGCAGCCCAAGAATCAAGAGCCGTAGCATGGTCTCGGAAGTTGGCGATGGCCCGCGTGAGGGGCGCAAGAATCTTGGCTGCTTCAACAGAGAGCTCTGCTTTCGTGACAGTAGAGCCGAGGAGCTCTTTGACACCGTCCTGCAGATGCCCAAGGTACCTCTCGAGCCCGGCAGCATAGTCGACAGCATTGAAACTTATGACCGGCTCCTCACTCAACTTCGCCGCTAACAGTGCGATGATCTTGGCGATTGTCTCGTGGTACAAGAACCCAGGGTCACCGTACTTGTCCATCCAGGCAAAAGAGTCGTAGTTTGAGTGGTAGTGGTACACTCCCTTCACTTCGCCACTACCACCCGGCAGATTGCCACCCGGCGAACCGGAGAACTCCACGTTGATGCTTGGAATGCCAGCGAAGTCTTGGAACGCAGTGAAGTCGCTACCACTGCCCATGGTACTAATATGCCCACTCCATAGGCTGCCGACCGTCTGACCTGCGATAGTCTGATTTGGGCTTGGGACCTGCAGCGCAACGTCCATGATGGCTTTATTGAGCAGCGGTGCCGCAGCCACAGCGAAGTCGGGGCCGATGGCACCAACGTCAACATTGATATAAGCCACCGCGGCATCAGTGAGCCAAGGAATGTACTCCTCAACCCATTCAGTGCTGCCGATGAGGCCGTATTCTTCTCCATCCCACGATGCGAAGACGATGGTTCGCTGTGGTTTCCAGCCTTTCGATAGAGCTACACCGAACGATCGAATGACCTCGTTGAGCGAAGCAGAGCCAGAATTGGGATCTGCTGCTCCGCCAGCGATCCAAGCGTCGCGGTGATTGCCGATGATGACGACCTCGTTCGCGATACTGCCGTTGATGACGCCGATGGTGTTCCAAAGCGGCGTAGTGACGTACTCCTGGGTGTTGACGAGGTTGATGGTCACCCCTGGCGGCGAGGGGCCGATGGAGTACGATACGTTCTTATACCCAAGCCCTCCGCTGTGCTCCGGCCAGATCGCTGTAGCGTTTGGTCCTATATGATTGAGAGCGCGTAGGAATGGCAGTGCTTCCGCGTAGGAGACGGGGAGTGAAGGGATCACCGGTATCTTCCCCTCGGTGGGCTGACGTGGGACACCTGGTTTCGATGGGTAGCCAATGGTCGTAGGATCTCCAGGGCCAATGCCTGCAATAGTCAGTGACTGCAGTCACAAAGCCTTACCGCCGAGACTTACTCAAGTACTCCACGCTACCTCTCTGCACCGCGCTCGGATTTCTCGCTGGACCAGCAGGATACGGCTTGTATCCGTTCTCCTCGGTAATGTCACCATCATCACCGGGATCCGAGTAGATCACCACGCCGATCATGCCCAGGTCTTCTGCGCGTTTGACCTTCAATCCGCGGAAGATACCGCCATACTTGACGAAGGCAATCTTGCCCTCAAGCGCGATGCCAGCATCGACAAGAGCCTGGAAGTCCGCGTACGTGCCATAATTCGCATACACATACTGTGCCGTGACGTTCCCACTCGCGGAGTAGCCATGAAACACTGGTATCCGATCTTCTAGCCCGGTTGTTGGATCGTCTTCAAGAACGTCTTCCTCAAGCGTCGCTTCGAATGCAGCTTTTCCTTCGTCCAGCAGCGCCAGGCGATGGCTGATCGGGTAATTGATGTACACTTCGTAGTCCACCACATGACTTTTCACTCCCCACTCTTGCCAGCGATCACGAGTCCACTCTGCCTGGCTGAGATTCTTGCCAGCAAGATGCGGGCCGGCGGTGTAATACTGACTCCACTCGCGAGCTTTCGCGGCTGACGGTGTAGTGAGGAGTATGTCTTTCAGATCGGCATAGTCCAATCCATTCCCTGCTGGCCATGCAGGATGGGGCAGGTAGTTGGTCGCAAATTCGATGGACGATTCTGGATCATCGCCGAAGAGGTCGCTCTCTCCTGCTAGCAGGACACACACAGCGACTATTGCGAGGGTAAGGAATGGGATGGTGATCAAGCCAATCGTGCACATGCGGCGCAGCTAGTATGGTGTTGGTGGTAGACATGATACTGGTGGAGAAGCTACACTTACTCTGGCATTGGAGTAGCGCTCTCTTCGCTCGTCTACGGGCACATGCTGCAGCAGAGGCGTGTGCTCAGACGACATCTCGGCCTTCTCGCTTCCGGCGGAGGGTTGCTGCTGTGCTGAACGTGCCATTGATGGGTATGAAGACCGGAGTGGAAAGCTCTACAGCGCTGTCTCTAACAGCAGCTGTCGCGCAGGAGTGTCCCTCAACATAGCGCGCTAATATCGATACATACTACCCCGAATCGCATCACTGCTTACCCTCAAGGCGAAAAGACATCGAGATCTTGTGCCTTCCCAATTGGGACAAGCCTAGATGTGATCAGGCATCTCCGCGTTGACGACATAGAACAGTGACGGAAGCTGAGGTATGTATTCTGCTAATGGGCATGAAGGCACGCTTCTGGGCGAACGATCATTCACACTTGCGTTACATCAACGACGCATAGTAATCGTGACAGCAACGGGTCCTTGGTGTGTCATAGCGAACGAGCATGTCCATCCCCCCACGGCACTCCCATCCTTAGACCTGCTATCTGTAGTGGACACAGACAGTCTGAAGGACTTCAAGATAGCTGGGGGTATACATGTCGAGATTTGCGCCGCAAGACACGCCATATCCCACGTGAAGACTACACTCTGACGAAAACGTGCTGCATCCCGTATATCGCACTGTCTTATGGTAATAGTTCTACTTACGATCATTTCGCCTTGGCATCACGTCAGGCCACAGAGAGACTCATACAGTCACGATCGACTTGCCTCGCTTCGCCAGAACCTCATCGAATGAATTGTCCAAGATACCGAGCGCTTCGTCAATCTCATCTGCAGTGACAGTGACCGGTGGCGCCAGACGAAAGACTCCGCCCATACCAGGCAAGTTCACGATATTGCAGGACAGACCATTTCGCATCGCAGTCTCAGAGACACATTGCCCGAGATCGGTCCCGGGCGACTTGGTCACAGCATCGGCGATGATCTCAATTCCCTGTAGTAGACCTCTGCCTCGCACGTCGCCAATGCACCAGTACTTCTCTTGAAGCTTCAGTAGCCCTTTACGAAGCTGATCCCCTCGCTCTGCAGCTTTTCGACAGTAGTCGTCGCGATTGACGATTTCCAAAACTTTAGCTCCGACTGCAGCGGTCAAAGGGTCGTTGAGATGAGTGGTGAGCCATAGAAAGCCAGCTTCCGTGCAACCTCTCTCGATCTCTCCCGTAGTAGTGACAGAAGCCAGCGGCAAGCCGCACCCGAGGGTCTTTGAAAGGGCAAGAACGTCAGGCACGACCCCCTCCTCGTTCTCGAAGGCAAACATCTGCCCGGTGCGGCCAACTCCGGTCTGTGCCTCATCCATGATGAGTAGCATTCCACGCTTCTTGCACTCTTGAGCCATGCGGGTCAGGTAACCCTTCGGCGGCACAAGGATACCACCAGTCGAGAGTATGGGTTCCATGATGAAGGCAGCGAGGGATCCGACGCTCTGACGATCAACCATTGACCACCCGAACTCAAGCTCAGTCTCCCAATCGTAGGATCCGTCCGCCTTCTTGAATGTAGAGCGATAGGCGTATGGTGCTGGGAAAGCAAGCTGACCCGGCATAGCAGGCCCGCCATTTCTTCTGCCAGCGGAGTAAGTAGCAGATCCGGAGCCTGAGGTCAGACCGTGATAGCTGGCTGAGAATGCCACAATCTCGAACTTGCCGGTGTAGTACTTGGCGATCTTGATGGCGGCCTCAGTACTTTCTGAGCCAGTGTTGAGGAAGAAGGACTTCTCAAGAGGTGCTGGAAGGACCTGTGCAAGCCGTTCTGCCAGCTCAATGACAGGCTCGGTGACCATGCTGCTCAGGAGATGATCGAGCTGCGCGACTTGCTGATTGACGACCTTCACGATCTCGGGATGCGAGTGTCCAAGCAGTGAGCTCATCTGTCCAGATGTGAAGTCGAGAATCTGCCTGCCGGAGGCATCATAGAGCCTGGTCCCCAGAGCTTTGGTGATTATTACAGGGGAGGGTACAACGCCGGTGTGCATCAAGTACTTGTCGGCTCGCGGCCAGAACGTATCAACCACAACTAGCTTAGCTGGCGGAGCTGTGGTCAGGGTGGTCGTGATTGTCGACATTTTGATTATTCGCACGATACGGCAATGTAAATGGTCAAGAGAAGAGAGTAACGAGTCAAAGATTGAGCCAGACTTATATACTTACCGTCGTTTGACACACCATCGGACGGCCAAGCACGGCCGTCGAAGCTATCAGGTCACTGGTCAAGTTCCTTCGCGGGACAGAGTCGAATCCGTGATGCGTAGAATACGCGTGCGCGAAGATCAGAGGGACGTTGGTGAGGAACTGATAGGAAAACTGAACAAGCTTCCCTACTTCGGCGGCTTTGCGGGAAACTGACTAGATGACCAATGGCCCACTGTTGAGACTCGTTGTAGATTGTTAGGGGCAGGCGCAAACGCTGAGAATCTGAGAGATCTACCGTGGATCCACGCGTGGATGCGGATCCGGAAATTTGTAACGGCAAACTTGGCCCTATCCTTACCCGGCTATCTTTGCAGCACCACCATCACTTCATAGTCTGCTCATGCTCAGACACAGCGCGCAGTATCTGCGGATTACTACAGAAGACTCTTCCCAGAGCTCTCAGCACGAGTGTGGGCAGTCCTCTAGCCGGTCCGTTTCTCCACACAGTCTGGAATGCGCTTCCGACGCTATCATTGCAGCCACGACAGCGAGAGTCAAGCGTACAATATCAGTGAGAAATGCTAGGCAAGACATGCTGCGGTTGAAGGGAGATCCCTCAAGTACTGATAGGTATCTTGCGGGTACAATCACCTACTGTCTCGCCGCTGTAGCCATCGCAACGGCCGCCGATAATACGGTCTCCAACTGATGGTCAAGGAGTCGAGGTCAGGCAATGGAGTACAGTCACAGTGCATCTTCTGAGCATGCGGCTGGGGCTCGACCATACCGCTCGCACAAACTTCCCGCGTGCACCAGGTGTCGACACCGCAAAGGTCGTTGTCACATCGATAATCTTGCGCAACCATGCCGTTACTGCCGTCAAAGATCACTTGCATGCGACCGTGGTCTGAACGGCAAAGGGGCTCCAACGAACGATCGCAGTGGCGCCCAGTCAACTACACTACCCAGGGGGCCAGCGCCGACTACCGTGGAGGGAGCGGCCTCATTGCCCCGAATATGCTTCTCCGAGGTGCAGAATACGACTGAAGACTCCCCCATCATGATTGAGCCAACCATGGTCGATGATCTGAACGTGCTTGAGCGTCACCTGGCGCCTCATAGTCCCAATGACCGTTCCGAGACGAAGAGTTACGTGCGAGTATCAAGTGGATCCGATGGCCCTGTGATGTACAGGCCCACGCCCAAGGTTCGTCCAGGATGGCAGAGCACGGCGATCCCAGGCCTCATGCAGAGAGAGATTATGGAAAACGTGCTTGGGTCGCGAACGACTGATGTTATCAAACTGTATGCCTATGTACACTTGACGACATGCACTCCTGACTTATCCATGCAGGTATTTCAGTGTCGTTAACCCGTGGTTCCCCATCGTCAACGAAACATCGTTCTGGAAGCTCTGGCAAAGCGACTCTTCGCTCATCTCGTCGGCGCTGCTGTGCAACATCTACGCCATTGCACTGACATACTGGTACACATCGGACGTACTTCGTGGTACTGCCCGCCCAGACATGCCATTCGCCTGGAATCAGGCCGTACTTGCTTTACGGGACGACTGCATGGCACCCTCATTGACAACGGTGCACGCTGCACTGCTAGAGATGCTTGGTCGTCCGGTCTACCACGCCACTGGAAACATCATCACTGCAGGTCGAACCGTCAGCCTTGCTCACAGTCATGGGCTGCATCGAGATCCGACTTCATGGCAGACAAGCAGTGCTGAGAAAAGTCTTCGCATTCGAATATGGTGGGCGGTCTTGATCCACGATCATTGGTTCGTATCAAATTGCGTGTTATGATTCAATCATGTGTTCGCTGCTGATATGTTTCAGGTCCAGTCTATCGCACGGGACACCTCCGAACATCACGAGTGGGCAGTACGATGTACCAATCCCGGAGCCTGGCTCTTTCGTTGCCGGTAACGCATCAGTGCGAGAGCAGCGAGCGGGAGTGGCGTTTCATCAGCTCTGTCGGCTGACTGCTATACTTGGGGATATCCTGCCTGTCGTGTACTCTTTGAACGCT
Organism: Rachicladosporium sp. CCFEE 5018; assembly: GCA_002077045.2. Classification (NCBI taxonomy): domain Eukaryota; kingdom Fungi; phylum Ascomycota; class Dothideomycetes; order Cladosporiales; family Cladosporiaceae; genus Rachicladosporium; species Rachicladosporium sp. CCFEE 5018. Next base: position 1,880,511 of record KZ111140.1, read on the forward strand.
GATGACCAGAAAGTCCACAAGACTATTCGACGCTTGGAAGTTGCGCTTGACGCCTGGGAGGAGGCTCTGCCGGATTTCCTGGATGTCAGCTCTCCTCCCGAGATCCGTGCAAGTGGTCACGAACCGTCAACCAACAGCCTATGGTTTTACTACTTGATCTTGAAGCTGATGCTGAAGCGTTTAGCATTCAAGGCAAGCTGAACGAAGACTGCATCCTTGACTTCTTCTGACATGAACCAGACCACTTTACGAGACAAAGATCAACCAAATGCGATAGCTAAGCAATACCGCTTCACTGAGTTGTACGATGCCGCTACGACGATCACGGGTTTCGTAGCTTCTCTGCGCAGCGACGACTTCCATAGCTTCTGGCTGCCATGTAAGACCCCGCTCTCTTCGTCGAGGTCATGTCTAAGATGCTCACATGACGTAGATACTACATATCTTCTCGTCTCAGCCACAACGACGCTGCTGAGGTGCACTGTTGAGTCTCCCAGTATTGAAACGAAGACACAGTCTTCTCAAGCCCTACTCCGCTTGCTGCAAACGCTGCGCACCGCTCGCGAAGAGGACGAATGGGATCTCGCGCAGCTGTGCATTGAGACATGTGAACAGTCTATCGAGAAGGTAGCGACAGCGTATACAGTCGCGACCCCCTCCAATGCGTCGATCTTGCCAGCCGCTAATACATTTGCCTCGAATGAGCCACTGGACGCCGTGCAGCTAGCGGAGATTGACAAGTGGGATATGGTTGCCGATAGTTTCTGGCTCGAGATGGGATCGCCTTGGTTAAGTTTATGGGACGAAGCGACCGAGCCCTGACGCCCTACCAGATGAGGAACATGCTTAGGCCGCATTATACAAAGCCTACGCTCCCTTCGTTAAGTCACGTCTGCCCTTACGTATTCGCGCAACTGGCCCCCGGGACGGTGAGACATACTCCTCAGCTACTTCTGGGTCATTCCGGTACTGTTGCAATTTGCAACGGTGAGTATTGCTGGTAGCGAGACACGCCACACGCAGAACAATTGTATATGCCGCATTAAATAGCGAGTAGGTCAGGAGCTGTAATCATTACCCACTGCACGCCCCGGACGTCTCCCTTCAGCCACACTCCCCGCAGCTCTGGCTTTGCAGAGAATATTGCAGCACACATCGACCCCAGTATCAAATACATCCTCGACGACCCAACCAGACCTCCTTACATCTCTGCCGGCGTTCTCGATGGTAGCACCATCGGGTACCGTCTGAATTTGCGACAGACCACAGCCGGTCCGAAGGTCATCCATCAGCTGAATATGCTCCGGCCGGATGGACGTGGTGCTATATCCTTGCGCTATGAGAATGCGCTGAAGGATATGACGTGGCACAACGACTTTCATCCCGATGTATTCCAGTTCGGATCAAAAGTTCAGAACAAGCAGCGGCATTTCAGGGCCATGCAGGAAATGTGGGTGAAACTGACGGGCTTGCCTGTCCCCGGCACGGAGGCCGAGGCTGAAATAGTCGACGCAGTCGCGACTGGGGATTAAGAGACCACGACACTATCGCGGATGACCAGACTGCTGCTGCTGTCGCGCACACAACTGATGATGTGCCACATCAGCATATGGAGCTAGCTGTCGCACCTGCATTAGACGACGGACGGGCAAATAACGCCATCGAGCCAGATGAGACTGCACCTGCCGAGCAAGCTGACGCAGTTGCATGTCGGGCGCCGTCCGCTCTAGCTGGCGATAATGAAACAGACTTTGCTCGCGAAACACGACGAATGATCTCCTGGCAACACTGCCTCACTTGCGTTATGCGGTCGGCTGCTCATCCGCTACGCGGCGACGGAGGTACAGCGATGGCCTGCAATGGCACCATTAGTTTCGTACATCCCTTCGTTATGGCGATCTTCGCATGCTATGACTTCCAGCACCCGTCACGTCATCAGCGTATTGCCACGGGATCGAGTGCAGCACGCTCGTGCTCCAGTCGCAACACTTTAGCATCGTTCAGCTCGAAAGCAAAATTCCAGATGGTCTCAGCGACAGACTTTTTGTGCTTTGCTGCAGGACCAGAATTGTCCGCCTTCGAACTCTTCGCACCAATGTGTTGCAGTACACTCGGCGTTGGCGCCCAGCGTTGCTCACCACGGTCGTTTGCGTACTGCTCGGTCAACGAGTCAGCGAACCCGATATGGGTCTTTTCAAACCATTGAATGAGATCGTGTGCCTTGTGGCGAGGAAAGACGAGGCCCTGCGCGCAGCAGCCAAAATCATTCATCTCGTTGACACCTGTAGCCAAAGGGGACACCGTCAGTCTCCCAGCAGCAAACACCAGTAAGACGCTCCATGGGACCAGTATAAAGCAGAGTATGATGGTCAGATAAGGCGTAAGGACACGTTTGGCTGCCGGACTGGTTGAGCGGGCCCAGTGGATTGTCAGAGCCAGACCTGCGATTGTCGCAAGGGGCCAGAACGTATGGATTGGCCAGATTTCACCGTTCCAGCCGAAGAACTCCTCCGTATAGAATAAGCGAAGATACAAGAAATCTTGCGAGGTCTTGCGCAACGCTGACTTCGTCTCGGCCTGGTGCAAGCCGTTTACTGTTCGATGGAACCAACCATCTAAAGCGACCACATCATCCTCAATCATGGCAATGTATGGCGTGTTTGTCGCATAACATGCCTTCAACAGGTATGTGTAATCGAAGAGACCCTTCTTGCGATGCAGTCCGTGATCGCGCTCCAGCTCCGCCGCGTGCGTAAGTTCCGCCTTGGTGAGGTTATACAGCAGCACGTCGTTGGCAAGGTTGGTCAACCAGGCCTCATGGTATGCGGGATGTACGGCAGGGTCAGTGTGAGGAGGAAAAACATCAATCAGTTGGATGCCGTCACGCTCATCTTGGGTGAGTCCGGATAGCAAAGATCCGATTGTCGTGCGGAGATACCGCGCCCCGTCTCTCGCTATCGACGGGACGCCCACACACAGTCTCGCGGCATCACTATCTGTGCGAAAAGGCGGTACATCAGCTGCCGCCGCGATGAATCTCTCGGCTTGGCGTTGGCGTGTCGCACTATATCTCTGAGCGTAGCCAATCTCGGGTTTGAAGAACCAGGAACCTGGATCCCGCGCCGAAGCATGTCGCACGTGCAGAGTCGTGAAGAGTACCAGTATTCCCAGAGCGAGATACCCCGTAAGTCGTGTAGTCGATATGCCGATTTGCGTAGCGAGTTGGGTGTATTCACGTGTTGCGTGCGTGGCCTGGGATTTGGACATTTGAACACCCTGGGTCGCGGATGGCTAGCATGTGAGAATGCATTGGCGCAGCCGAAGAAGGTACTGTCATGGTCTATGTGGCATGCTGCTGGCCGCAACTTCGTCCATGTTCTGCCACTCACGGTGCTTGGCGGTCTTATTTGGCTGAACTATCGCGACTACTTCATCGGTCCAACCTTCATCGAAGACGCTGACAAGGACAACTACTTCATGGCCGGCATCCAGCTCTGTGCGAAACTGGAAGAGCTACTCTGCGTTGCGAGTCTCTCCGCCATAGTGCTCCAGGCACTACGTGATCAAGTCCTGGGTGATGGCGTACCCATAGGACTCCTGGGGTCGGGCATTTGGTTCAGCTCGCTCAGCGCATTCTGGTCAGCCGATTTCCTAGAGTCTTGCAAGTGGCTTGTGTGCGAGTCCAAGCGGAGATCCTGGCGTCAGATCTGGCGTCGATGCCGCTTCTACTTGCTCCTCATTCTTTGTGGTGCCATTGCAGTCACAATTGGACCCGCATCAGCAATTCTAATGATCCCACGGCAGCAAGACATGTTCGCTGGCGGCCTGAGCTTCTACTTGAACGGCACGTACAGCGATTTCTGGCCTAACACCGTGTATGCTCACACAGAACTCGACTTGTGCTCGTCTGTCAACGCGACCGAGTACTCTGTATGCGTAAGTGGAGGGTACTCTTCGCTGCTAGAAACGTGGTATGCGTTCGAATACGACCAGTACTGTCCAAGAACCGGCGGTCTGGCTCAGTACGCACCCTCATGCCAAGCGCGTGGTGTGGACGGGAATCGTGAGTGGGACAGTTTTGTTATTCACAACAAGGATTCACTCATGCCTCCCGTCCTCAACGCTGTACGAGGTGGAACATGGTCTAGCAGAGGCTTCGCTGCCGTACAGCCGCATGCTGCAACCGTAGCAATGATACAACAAAAGAAAGCAGACTGGTACGACAAGGTACGAGACAAGAGTTGGAACTACCCAAACACAAGGCAGTTCAGATGGACATACGACACGGCAACACTCGGCCACGCTACTAGCCCGTTTGTGCGGGTAAGGTGTACCGAGCCACAGAACCTGACTGCCGATGCGGACTCTGCGCTGCTCCCATTCATCGCCAATCGAAGCGACGTAGCAACGTCAGCGCAATCTCCCAGGCAACGTCCTACAACCGACTGGGATCCTCAGTGAAAGCAAGCAAACATCTCGCAGCTCGACCACAGCAGATCCGCTTACCTGAGGACGCAATGGCTACCACTGCCAATCCAAGATTTTGGTCATCGGTCCACTGGTCTCATGACTACCGGGTTGCTCCTGGAGCTGCCATGGAACGGAACGTCCAGAGCTGCTGTGGGCTGTGCTGTTGCAGCAGCATGGCACAACGTGACAGTGAGCTCACGTACATCGGCTAATTACGACGCCTGGAACGTTGCCCTCAGTCCGAATGATTATCTCGATATGGACGGCTCGCCAGACGCCATCGACACCAACACGCCAGTCGGACTGGATCTGAGCTGGTTGGTCCAGCTGACTCCTGCTGCGCCAGTGACTGCTCTGACTCCTGCTGATTATACGTATAATGGCTTTCCTGATTAGCACACGGTATGATAAGGTCGTTGCAGACAAGCGAAGCTCAGGTCGCTGCTTCGACTTCGACATCATGGCCGGAAACCGCGAGTACACCGATACGGAGCTGTGGGCGAATAAGGGGTGCATTTTCAACACCATCCCGATGCTTTCAGCAGTCTTGGCCATGTTTGTCGCGGACGGGCTTTCCAGATACCAGAGTTATAGAATTTACAACGTCCCTGAAGACTTGAGCAGGCGGGTCTGGCCAATGCGAAATGCGTCTACATTCAATGAGTCCCGAATATTCTCCACATGGCTCGATGAGAGAGCCGTCAATCACGCTGCCGAGCCAGACAGAGTAGCCTCCTGGATGGCCATGTATGCTAACGGCTACGCCTACTGCCCATCGAAGAACTCCGACTACTTCGCGCTGGCTGGCGTTTCTATCTACATCGCTCTCGTGCTGTCCCACATGGCTTACTCCCTGACCAGAAAGAAGGGTACGTCTAATGCGTGGAACTCTGTCACAGAACTGCTCGTGCTTTGCCAAAACTCCCCGCCACCCGCGACCTCGCACAAGCTCGACAACAGCTCAGCCGGCATTTCCCAGTTGAAGACGTACAGTACGGTGGTGCGAGTGCGCGCCTTTCCTCCGCGGGATGGTGAGGGTAATCACCGATTAGGGCTCGTCCTGCTCGATGATTCTGTCGGTCACGAGCTGGGACGGGTAGACGTGATGGAGTCACAGAGCGGTGGCAGCTCTGTTAGTGGCAAGGGCGTCACTGCGAAAGTGACTGACATTGAGATGGGAAGCATTGCTCCGGCCGCGAGCACGAGCGACGCCACCACATCGGCGAGCTCCGCGCTCCACTTGCACAATACGCTTCGACAACCAGGGCTCAGAGTGGTGGAGATGGACGAGAAGTATGCGTAGAGTGCATGCTGCGCTTGACACTCTGAGGGGCGACCTTCTGTATAGTAATGATTACTGCGTCATCGCCACTCGCACAAGTTCGGGATATTGAGATGATTTACAATGCGCCGTCTGCTATCTTTACAACGCCGCCGGCTCTCTCATCCACCACACCTTACATCGTCGTGAAGTCTTCCTGCCCAGACCCGTAGTCCACAAGCGCTCGTGGGCCGCTGAACCTGAATTCCAGGCGTCAGAGTCTCAAACAGCAGCGCAGCCATCCCACTCGATGCTATCGAGAACACCTATCAATCACCCACCCATCGTTATGTGCTCACTCTTTTTTCCCGCCCCCACCAAACCACGAAAACGCCCCCTTCTTCATCTCCCTCATCTGCTCCTCCCCCATTCTCTTCAGCTCCGCCTCTTCCTCCTCCAACCACTTCTTCCCATTCTCCCTAATCTGCTTCTCAAGCGCCTCATACTGCTTCTGGCCCTGCTCTCTTATCTGATCACTCAACATCTTCCCTTGAGCCAGTCCCTCAGCCACTGACTGTCCGTCTCCGAGCACCATGCCACCAGCGCGATCGGCTTTGATGCCCAGCCCACTGCCGAAGAGAGAGCCGAGGGAGTGTTTCGGTGCGCGGGACCGGGAGACGGCGAGCTGGGATTCGAACTCTTGCCGAGCGAGGGCTTCGCGGCGGGCAAACTCTGTGGGTATGCTGGAGGAGTCGGCGAAGGAGGAGAGGGCTTTGCGGACGTCGTCTGTGCCCATTGTTGCGACGTACTCCAGGAAGGGTATCAGAGCCACCAAGTCCTTGACGTGAGGGTCCTTCGGGTCGCCGGTCCATTTCGGTAGTACGATGGCATTCTCAGGTTGGTTCTTAACGTGCGGTGCGTGCGTGTCTATGATGATCGTCTTGCTGAGGTCGCGGTTAAGGTATTCAAGATCCTTCAGGTACTCGCCCTTTTCGTATTTTGTTGCTTCGCGGCCGAGCGGCCACATGATGAAGTGGTATGGGTCTAGCTTCTTGATCACTGGGTCTGCGATCGAGATCGGGACGGAGGTGAACAGGACCAGCTCGTAGTACTGCGACAAGTACCGAATGAAGTAGTCTATCCCTGGTCGCTTGGCGGTGCGGTAGCCGTTCTTGCGATCCCAGGTTGTGTGGATCATGAGGTCTTCGAGGGAGAGGACGAGGGTGAAGGGCGGGCGCTGCGATTCGGGTATTGTGGGGAGGAGTTTGGGGAAAGAGGGCTCGGTGTAGTAGCCAAGTTGTGAGCCCATGCGGGCGCGGACGCGGGCGTACATGCTGAGGGGTGACCAGCCGGTTGTACTTGAGGGATCCAGTCCTGACGGTGCTGCCTCGTCTGTCTCATCGATGGGGCGAGCGAAGTAGACTGCACTGCCTACGCCACCAGCGAGGACCGCGAGCATAAGGTAGCGGCCAAGTCGTCGTCTCCGTCGGTCTAGCGAAGTCTCGAAATCCTTCTGTGTGTATTCTCTCTCCTCGGGTATCCGTCCACCTGCGCCGCCGGATGCTGTTGCAGTATTTTCAGTCAGGTCAGGTGACTCCTGCCTGCTCTCCTCAAGATCTGCGGCTTTCTCCTCCTTCTTACCGCCAAACTCAAAGTCGAAGGTACTGGGTATGCCATGTCGAAGGTCTGGGAGTGGGCCTCTGGGTGCCTCAGGCTCTGGGACGGCATCTGGTGGTGTTGCAGCTTCTGCCGAAGTCTCTGCATTGCTGGGGATCGGCCCACCCTCTACTGACGCCGCTGTCGCTGATCGTCCAGCCCCATGCTCAGGCGCAGAGGACGATGCCACTGGGATCTCTGGTATTGCCTCGGGCGTTGGTGGTGCCACTGGCTTCACAGGTGCCGCAGCTGGTGGCGGAGTTGTGTTCTCTGTAGTAGCCTGTGCCGCTTGTGCAGTAGCCCTTATGCTACCAGGTGGAGGTGCTGCTGTCTTCGGCTTCACAGGCGGAGGTGGCGGGTTCCTGGGAGCAGATCGGGGTGGTGGAGGAGCTCGGGGCGGAGCTTTGGATGCATATGCGCGCACACATCTTTGCGATAAGTTTATTGGTATGGGCGATCTCAGCACCCGTCTGGCAAGCATTGTGACTCTATGTCGATGCGGCCTATCTTCCCGTTGTCTGTTCTACAATAAATCGCTGGCACCTCCGTCAATCGCGGAACACCTCCGACATGTTCACGACGCCAAGACTTGTAAGCGACCTCACTCTATCCTCTCCCCTGTGCCTACGCAACAAACACCTCCTCGGCTCTAGCTCAGGTGCGCCCAGCTTAGTCGTCGCGCGGCTATCGATCGTCTGCACACAGGCGTCGATGTTCTGGGCAAGGAGTCCATCTTGAAGCATGAATCAGACCGAGTTTCAGCCTCGATCGCATACACTCCTGAAAATCCATCACGCCGCCAGCTTCTGCAGCATCGTGTCAGAGTGCTCGCCTAGATACTTTCCACTCTCCCTCGGAGCTGCGTACCTCGGATGCAGCCAACCTCCATGGATATTTCGCCATCATTCCATGTACTTCTCCATGGACATAGTATTACCGCGGCAAGTTTGCAACACAAGTCGATTTCCTTGAAGGCGTGTACCGGGCACTGTCAGCACGCTCATCTACGAAAACATTCAACGCACTGCGACCTCAATCGATGCCTCTGATCCCGGCCAGGCAAAGTCAGGTCGACGAAGGCATAACTCAAATCCTCCATGTGCCCAGGTGTCTCGAAGCCACCAAGTCGAACACAGAATGGCATCATACAGCGCCTTCGGATCTCTTTCGAGATTTTTGAAACACAGCAGACCGGCAGTTGCATTGATTGCCTTTGACCATCTGCAACTTCCCGAACTTGGCTCCCAGATCTGAGAGGATGCTGCATTACTTTTCAGGCTTCTTCCGTGGCTGCGACGTCTCTGACTCGACATGGAGACGTGATGACCTCGGAGCAGAATCTAGCAACATTGGACCAAGCCAATGGCATCAGAACTGATCCAGAGCAGCCGAGGAGGTCGCCCGACGAGCAAGTATACGAGTAGCGTTGTGGGCTCGATTGAAGCCACAAGCCTTCCAATTCATTCGTTTCATTTACTTGCTCAACTGTCCCCCTCTGCTTGAGAACCATTGGTGCTTATACAAGCTCACATACCTCTCGCCCACTTACATCAAACCAAGACGGCACAACAATGCACTTCACTCACTTACTCGCTCTGCTGGCAGCTAGCGCCATCGCAGCGCCAACGCATCTCGTCGAGCGCCAATTTGATGGTCTTGGAGGCTTGGGCGGAGGCAGCACAGAGAACGACATCCAGAATGGTGTCTGCAAGCGTATCACCTTCATCATGGCACGAGGGTCGACAGAGCCCGGCAACATGGTAAGCAGCATACTTTCTACGGTCGTCTGCATCCCCTTCACCGATATTGATCGCCTCACAGGGCTCCACAGTCGGACCTTCAACCTGCTCCGGCCTCAAGCAGGCTTACCCCAACGACGTCGCGTGTCAGGGCGTCGGCGGCGCGTACTCTGCCAGCATCGGCAATAATGCACTGCCTGGTGGTACAGACTCCGGCTCCATAGGCGCCAGCGTCGACACTTTCAATCTCGCTGCGAAGACATGCCCTGATACCATCATGGTTGGAGGCGGCTACAGGTACATTGACATCTCCCTTGGACTCGGATCTTTCCGTCTCCAGCTAACACCTCTTCAGCCAAGGCGCCGCAGTAATGACCCGCTCCGTCGGCACACTCCCCGACAACGTGAAGTCCCGCATCGCAGGCGTAGTGCTCTACGGCGACACGCAGAACCAGCAGACCGGCGGCTCGATCCCAGATTACCCCAAAGCGCAGACCCTGGTCATCTGCGCGGCCAGCGACGGTGTCTGCGGCGGCGCGCTGCTGGTCACGGCTGGACATCTGAGTTACGCCGGAAATGTACCGGATGCCGTCAAATTCCTGGGCCAGCAGGTCAGCCGGGCTGGGACCGGCGGATCAAGCAGTGGGGACGCTTCCAGCACGGGGAGCAGCACTGGTAGCAGCACTGGTAGCAGCACTGGTAGCAGCACTGGTAGTAGCACTGGCAGCACTGGGTCCAGCTCGTCCACTGGATCTGGCTCAAGCTCGACTGGCTCCTTGTCTGGCCTCGGCGGACTATTCGGCGGCCTCGGCGGCTTATCGGGTAGTGGCGGCAGCTCCGGTCTCGGTGGTCTGGGTGGTCTCGGCTCCCTCGGCGGAAGCAGCGGTAGCTCAGGACTCAGCGGCCTCGGCTCATTCGGCGGCGGTAGCGGTAGTTCTGGTCTCGGCTCACTCGGCGGCAGTAGCGGTAGCTCCAGTCTCTCTGGTCTGGGTGGGCTTGGCTCGCTCGGTGGCAGTAGTGGGAGCTCTGGACTATCTGGCCTCGGTGGTCTCGGGTCGCTGGGTGGAAGCAGCGGCAGCTCTGGACTTAGTGGTCTGGGATCGCTAGGTGGTAGCCCTGGTAGCTCTGGATTGTCTGGACTGAGTGGTCTCGGATCGTTTGGAGGTGGCAGCAGTGGGCTGTCTGGACTTTCCGGGTTTGGGAAGAAGGAGAGAGCTAGATTCACACCCATGAAGTGACCACCGGGAGTTCGAAAGTCCGGACGTGGGGCATGATGGAGTCAGTACGGAGCTATGTTCGAGGGTGCTGTCTGTCATTCGCTCAGACTTTGTATGATGATGAGCATGTATAGCAGAGTGCTGGTCACTTGGTACGTATCGCGGTAATCTCCAATGCAGTGTCTCTTTCGGAAGTATTCATGTATTCGTATATTAGGATGAGGAGATTCATCTATGTACACTTCAAATCGTACATCCGTCCTACACCATTCGCTCAACCCTCCTCCTCATTCGCTTATTCAATCTCCTCTTCCACCACACTACTCGTCCCTCTCCCCATCATCTCCCTCGCCGGCCCCTGCTCAATTACCCTCCCCTTCCCAAGCACAACACACCAATCCGCATTCCTTACAGCCTCCAACCGATGCGCGATAGTAATCACAGTACTCTCCCTCATCTCCTCATGCAGCACCTGCTGGATTTGCTGCGCAGTGTCGAAGTCAATACTAGCCGTGGCCTCATCCAAGACGATCACCGCACTACGCCTCAGCACTGCTCGCGCGAGACCGACGAGTTGGCGCTGGCCCTGAGAGAGATTAGAGCCGCCGCCATCGATAGGTGTCTCCAGTGACCAGCCTTGGCGGGCGCAGACGCGCGAGAGGACTGCGAGGCAGGACTTGTCGGTGTGGGCTTCTAGGGGATCGAGGTTCTGGCGCATTGTGCCGGGGAAGAGGACTGGGTCTTGAGCGAGGAAAGTGATGCGCGTGCGGAGTAATTGCTTATCGACCATTGCGAGATCGATGTTGTCGATGCTGATGCTTCCATCAGAAGGTAGGATGGTGGCGAGTAAGGCGAGCGCCAGCGTGCTTTTGCCGGAGCCGGTGCGGCCGATAATTGCGCACTTCGAGCCGCCCGGGATGGTGAAGGAGATGTTCGATAATGCTTGGTCGAGATGTGGAGCGTAGCGAATCGTAACCTTTTCGAAAACTATGTCGCCTGTGAAGGAAGGCCACCAGGCTGGAGGACTGACTGTGCCAGCCGGTTCTTGAGCGAGGTGGAGAAGCTCTACCACGCGCTCGACGGAGACAAACTCCATCTGAAGCTGACCGTACTGACGACAAAGACTGTGGGTGCTAACGACAAACTTCTGAGCTGAGTTGAGGACGAAAGCGGTCAACCCAGGCGAGACGCCCGTCAGTAACGCGAGAAGCGTCAGTGTGTACTTTGAAAGTGCAGAGAGTGCATCGTAACGGTACATCAGCCATGACTGCAGCGACCAGTAGAAGTGATCCATCTTCTGAAAGGTGTCTACCACGCGGATAACGCGGTTTTGGAAGCGCTCCTGGGCGTCGAAGGCTCGCACTGTGATCAGACCATTCAGTAGCTCGCCGAAATTCGACATGAGAGGTGTGAGTGACACCATCTCCAAGCGACGCAACGACTGCGACGTAGGCAGGAACCGTCGGAAGATGAGGACGAACACTATCGTCACTGCAACCGAGAACACGAGGAAACTTGGCGTGGTTGCAGCAATGACCACCACTGCAGTCACCCACGAGATGGCTTGCCAGCTCACGTTCTGGAACTGCTGGCTGATGTTGCCATCGATGACACCAATGTCGCTGGTCATACGATTCATCAAGCGACCGATCGGCGTGACGTCGTAGAATCGGAAAGTAGCATGGCTGACACTGACCATGATGTCTTTGAACATGCGCTTGCCTGCCGTATAGACGATGAGCACCATTATGCAATTCGAAAAGGACCACAGTAATGTTCGCGAGAGTCCTATTAGCCCAAATGTGAGGATCCACGGTCGGACGTTTACTTCGGGGTCTGGGAAGCTGTCGAATAGTTGAAACGTCCTCACAGATGTACCCGCTTGCATGAAAAGTGCCTCTAGAATGGATGACTTGGTGTCGTACCGTTCGCCCCAAGACTTCAGAAGCCATGCGCTCCAGACAGAGAGTGATCTGTACACGACCAGGACGACGACTAGTAGTAGCCACAGTCGCAGATTGCCAGCTTTAATATACGACCAGTACACTGAAGCTCGGACGCCACCCTTGGCACGGTACTCTTCTTCGATGAACTTGTCAGGTACAACGGCCGCTCTGCGCGTGGTGGTGTCCTCCTTCTTGACCTCATCGTTCGAGATGGCTGAAAGCTCGCGCTGCAGTACCTCGGCTGAAGGTTCTTCAGTATCGAGCACGACTGCTTTCCCAGCTGTGATCTCTATGAGCTGGACGGCGTGATCTGCAACCAGATCGAGTCGATGAGTGACAAGCACGACAGTCCGGCCGCGCATAAGAGGTCCGGTGAATAGATCACGAACTATAGTCTCTGCAGTCTGCTGATCGAGGGCAGATAATGGATCGTCTAGCAAGAGTATGCCTGCGCTGCTGTAGACTGCTCTGGCGAGGGCGACACGAGCACGCTGGCCGCCGGAAAGGCCGATGCCATTCTCGCCAATGAACGACTGGTCGCCAGCTTTGAACTCCTTGAGATCCGGGATCAATGCGCAAGCTTCTACAACGGCATCGTACCGGGTCTTATCGTATGGCGCGGAGAATAGTACATTGTCTCTGATGCTCATACTTTGCAGCCATGGCGTCTGTGAGCAGTAGCCAAAGGGTACTCTTGGACGTAACGATCGCCCTTCCAGTGTGTCGAGTTCACCAAGCAGCGCTTGCAAAAGGGCTGACTTGCCAGATGCCACTTCGCCACAAACCACTGTAAGACCCTCGGCGAATGTCAAAGACAAGTCTTGTAGCACCGGTGTCTTCCGCCCCGGCCACGCGAAAGAAGCATGCTCCACTGCGAGGTCGTCGCCAGCCATAGCACCTGTGGGATTATCGTCACGATCTGGCTCAGCCATGAAGTCCTCGATACGACCAACGGCCACCCAGGCATTCAGCAAGACTGTGATGAGCCCTGGTAAGTCACGGAGACTCATCGTGAGCATGTTGAAGAGGTATAGTGCAGGGAACGCAATGTCGACAGTGAGGGGTTGCTTGCCAATGACAGTGTATGCGTAGAAACCAATCGGTGGAGCTAGGTCAAGTGCCAGTGAGTTGACGAAGCCGATCAACAGACCCCAAAGCGAAGTGATTACCCGCCAGTTCAGCTCTCGTTGCCGAGCAGTCATGATCTTATCCAGCCAGGCGTCTTGCCAGCCGTACCATCGCAAATGTCTAATGGCCTCAATGAATTGCGAAACAATTTGTAGCTTGCCATCAGTGGCCTTACGCCGACTTGTCTCGAACTTGACAAGTACGCGCACGAGCACAGCGTTGATGATCTGAGCCGTCAGCATAACTGCCACGGCCAATAGAGACGACCAGCCAAGGAAGTTGACCACCAAAGTCAAGGAAAATATCACGCTAAGCGGTTTTGTGATGAGACTCTGAAACTCCCAAAAGCGCTGTGCCACTTCGTAAACATCATTTCGCATGAGGTTGAGGATCTTCCCCATCGAGGCTGCGTCCTTGACCTCTTCTTGCTTTGGCTTGCCCTTGAGTCTGCCCAAGCATGACGCGAATGACCAAGGCGAGCTCTTCGCTTCTTCCGTACTGGTATCCGGACTGTGGCCATTCGAGGCGCTGCCGTTGGCTTCAGACTTCGTGTCGGGATTTACAAAGCCAATCTTCCGTGCCAAAGTCTTCTCGTACAGCATCGTGATCATCTCACCGCGAGATCTTTCATAGCATCGTCTCCCAAACCATAGGCTGAAAACTCCAGACTGCGTCTTGAGCAGCTGGACTGCGAAGGTTATGGTAGCATATGTCAGAGCGGCGCGATGGGAAGCAGAGTCGTGCTGCATTGCGTTGAGCAGTCTCTGGAGTAGGACTGGTTCACCGAAGCCCGCAATGGTTTCGAAGATACCAAGAAACGTGATAACCACAAGGTCGATCCCATTTGCCTGGAGGAGGCGCTGCATGACCGTCCCTTTCAGCCGACGGAAACGATCATGCAGCCTTCGATGCTGGAACTCGAAGCCAAGTTGCCAGACATCTGAGTCTTCGAGCTGCGTCTTGCTGCCCATGTCAATCAAGGGCGTCATCCACGACACACTCATGAATTGCCACAGGGTCATGTCGTCCTCGGGGCTCCGCAACGACGATGTTGCCTTGCTGAAGGGCTTGCTGATGGTGTGAGAAGGTAGAGACGGGTCACGTAGAGGCATGGACAACAGTATGATGACAGCGATTGCACTTAGTGCCAACAGAGTGCTGTCAAGACCTTGTCTCGTCCGAGAGTCTGGCGCATCGCTCGCCAGCACGATACTTTGGCATACGATGTAGATGCACTGGAGGAACAGCAAAGAGAATGGCGTCGTCCGAGGTCGCCGTACTGCCAACATCGCGAGTGTCACTGCCCATGGTACAAGTTGGACCAGATGGCCAAAGTCTGGCCAGCCAAGTATTGTCGCCGCGAGTTGCAGCACGCCGCCGACCGATGCCACAACATCCAGTGATAAGGCGTAAAGACTAGGGCGACTAATCGCTTCCAGCACCAGGTCGTCAAGATCTGGGTGGGGACGTTCTGGCACGAAAGGTTGCGTCCATGCTGGCCGCCAGGAAATGCAGGATCCCAATGCCCAAACTATCGTCACCAGTGTCGCCACAACAGCAGGTACTACTACGACGACGGGCAGAAAGCATGGCGTAAAGGCAGCCAATCGTCCGTCCCACGGGTCAGCCCAGCAAATGTTTGGTAGGATATCGGATGTCCTGTTCAAGAGCAGTGTGGCGGTCTCATGGGGGCCAGCCAGCACGATCTGAGCCATCGGAAATGGCACTCAGCACCGTAGTTATCTGTCGATAGGGTCTGCACTCCATATCAGCATTGCCGCTCGCTTTGACAGCCAAAGTGTGACTCCGCGGGCTGCTGCCTTGCCTTGTTTGCGCACGATTGAGGCAAGGGAACTCAGAAAGTCAATTGTCCGGTCAAAGTTCGGCAATCGGTCGCGACTTCTGTCAGTCAAACCGCTCCTGCCGTTGTTTACATCTAACCAAATAGGGAAAACTCTCAAACTCCAAGGTCACCTCTGCCCGCAACGGCATCTACATCACCGCCGCATTCCTCGCTTACGACCTCGTCGTCGATACCGCATCGGGTACTCGTCGACCACACTTGGACCTGACAAGATAGCG
Source organism: Rachicladosporium sp. CCFEE 5018 (assembly GCA_002077045.2). Classification (NCBI taxonomy): domain Eukaryota; kingdom Fungi; phylum Ascomycota; class Dothideomycetes; order Cladosporiales; family Cladosporiaceae; genus Rachicladosporium; species Rachicladosporium sp. CCFEE 5018. The sequence continues at coordinate 1,896,010 of KZ111140.1, forward strand.
ATGGGTTTACGCCGGCATTGAAGCGCTCGAAGTCGTCCACGTCCCTGTGTCGACCACGCCTTCCCCCGTGGTCATGGCCCACTCCCAAAATGGGCAGCAATACCTGCGCTCACCCAAGTCGCCTCCGAGTAGCCGATTTCGAGACCACAGCCCGACAAAGTCCTCACCACTGCGACACGCCCTGTCGACGAGATCTACCAACAGCGACACCGAAAACACCGTACCCAGCCGGCAAGACACATTGAGCAGCCACACGTCAAGCACGTACAGTCAACCAAGTGCTGGCGGACTGGGCGGCTATGACCCGAATGCTGATCCTTATGTGACGCGTCTGCCTGCAAAGCGCGATCGTAGCGAGAGTCCTGTTAAGAAGAACTCGGCGTTTGCGCAATGGGAGGCGCGTGAGCAGACGGAGCAGGCGCAAGCGGAGGAGTTGACGCCCAGGCCAGCTCATAAGGCGAGCCGGACTGTAGAGTCTGTCTCGCCAAAGAAGTTGCGTGATGATGACTGGCGGTCGTCAACCGGGCGCAATGAGAGTCGGTCTGTGCTGTCGCCAGTCGCTCCTAACACCCTTCCGGAGCCTCCCCGCCACTCGCGAAGCCATTCCACTATCGAGTCGCGCAACTATGCGGCGGACACGATGTCACCCCCAGCTCCGCCGCCGAAAGCACCGACATTCGCGCACAGCCGGAATTATAGTGTGGACGGCACGGCGACCTCACCCTACCCAACGCCGTTGACCAGTCCGCCGAACACCGCGAATCGCAACAGCATGGCGACGCTTTCCAGGAGCGACTCGATGCGCGGAAGTACTCGAAGTCGGAACGGCGGACACGCGCGATTCGGCTCGGTGGACCAGTCCCCTCAGTTGGCGGATGAGGATCTCGCGAAGCTGAACAAAAGCTCGACACCTCAACTACGGCACCTGTCAAAGATAGCATCGAGTGGCGCCGAGGAGCTGGCGGTGCATTCGCCTGAAGAGCAAGTCGTGGGATTGGCCGGTCGTCGGAAGCTGCAGCGATCTGGCTCGGTGCGGGCGACACAAGCAGCGACGACCTCAAATTTTGGCTCGCAGTGGCAAAGCACTCGATGGATGGACACACAGCGCAAGCACATCCAGGCGTACGAGTACCTATGTCACATTGGAGAAGCTCGAGCTTGGATCGAGGACGTTATGGAACCGGACAAGCTGCCTCCTATTGTACAACTTGAAGAAGCGCTTCGTGATGGTGTTACTCTGGCAGAGGTAGTGAATCGACTGGTACCTAGCATGTCATCCGAACAACAGCGAATGATAGGGAGCCTTCGCATCTTTCGCTCAACACGGCTGCAATTCCGGCACAGTGACAACATCGCAATGTTCTTCCGCTTTGTCGCATCGATAGACCTTCCCGAGCTCTTTCGCTTCGAGCTTGTAGATCTATACGAGAAGAAGAACATACCAAAAGTCATCTACTGCATACACGCACTGTCCTGGCTACTTTACCGGAGAGGCATTACATCATTCACGATATCGCATCTGGTCGGTCAGCTGGAGTTCACGGGCGAGGAGCTCGAAGCCACGCAGAAAGGCATCGACAAGAGCGGCGTGAAGATGCCCGACTTCGGTGGCATGCGGAAAGAACTCGATATACCTGAACCGCCACCTCCGCCAGACCCGTCACCCGAAGAGCAGATCCTGGTCCATGAGCATGTGATAGAAGACCTGCAGGGCCAGATGAAGGGCGCACTT
>KZ111140.1:1897841-1908556 GCA_002077045.2 Rachicladosporium sp. CCFEE 5018
GAAAGCTGCGGAGCCAGTTTCGACAGCGCACGCTTGTGTGCCTTGTACGAGTGTGGGCGGAGCACAACTCTTCCTCTCAGGACCACCGAGATCAGACCACTTGCACCAGCGACCTTCGTCAAATTCTGCGGAACGGAACCTTGGGCAGGATCATGTGCAGGGTGAGTATAGTGCCAAGCAGTGTTAACTTCGCTGTCTGCTATGCAACGTGGAGTTGAAAACAAAGGTCTTCGTTTGTGTTGACGAAGTGAGGTGAGATGAAGGATGCTGCGGGCGGAACGGCACACTCAAAATCCTGCCAAGGTCTCCACTCCAGCAATCAAATGCAGACCTCACCTCTTATCGACATCGCTGTTCCGGCCATCTGCGGGCAATGCAGACGATTTCTACACGACGTCAACCTCTCCTCAAGAGCGTGTTCAGCCATCAAGCGGTCGAGTGCTCGCACAGCTGTTCTGATTGATCTCCCCATCGTCGAACACGAGTCCTCGATCGCCAAAGCCTGGCACATTTACCGCAATGCGAATAGCAAGTCGCTCGCAGCATCCACGGTTCTCAGGCTGTCAATTCAATGGCAGTCGCTCCGGTAGTGTCAGCTGCTGCGTCTTGGCGGCACGGTCATGGGTTCGGAGAGAATAATAGGAGTTGGAGCGTGCCAGAGCGGCGAGACAACGGGTCAATGGCAAAATTGGCAGGTTCGCGCGCCGGATGGGCATTACTTGCGCCTTCATCCGCGATGTCGTCTTGAGGCTGCAGGGGAGGGTGTCGCGCACGAGACGTATGGCACGTATACCACTCTACTCGTCTCAATGTCGTTGAATGCACAATGTTCCTTGCCCCCTGTCCTTGCAAAGCCACGAATTTCCTCTTTCCTGCCCATAGGCATTGACGTAGCTAAGAAGACAAGCCGATTCATGTCCATGTCGGCTCCGCAATGTGGTCGCACCAAGGCGTGTATGCCGATGCGACGCCTATGTGGTCACATGCTAGGCCGGGTCGCACGAGCCCACTAGCTGCGCCAATTGCATCGACAACAAGCGATCAACAACATGTCGGGGGGTCGCTCGAACGCGTAGCGTTGCAGGACCAATAGTAGTGAGGACACACCACCGAACCTACAGTTTCGTTTTTCATACATTATACGTAGAAGTTGGCACCTTTGTCACCACCTCTAGTCCCCGCTGCCAGATGAGGAAGAGGAGGAATGGGACTGGGGGTGCTAATGGTCTAATGGTATCATAAGCTAACGTGTGCCCGAAGGATCCTCCCGAACCAACGAACATGGGCCCAAGGCCATCTTTTTCGACCGAGTTCGTACCTCACATTTTGCTCATAAACAATATGCGTACGATCAGATAGATACCATCAAACGGGCACCAATGAAACACCTGCAAGTATGAGAAATTTATGTTCCATTTGTGGCGAATTACTCTTGTTTTGTGACCAGCGTAGAAGTCGGGCAAGTACGTCGACGATCGAAACGCGTTATCTACATAGTCCATTCGACGCTGAAACGCGACCTTGTTCGCCCTCAAATGTGCTTTTAATCTCACGCACACCGAAACACAAAGAGCGATTGCACGCGCCGAGAACCACTACACAAGTACAATCGATCGAACGCGAGAATGTGCAACTTCCCTGTCCTTGTGTGGCGCCACTGCTGGTTCTACTACGGTTGCCAGAACTTTGAGGTGTTCTTCCGCTGCCCTTGCGAATCGGGCATTACCCCGTGCCCCAACATAATCACGTCGGAGCCGGTGAGACTCGATGATATGGAAGACGGTATCTGGTCAGAGTGCGCAGTGTATGGACTGACTTTTCCTCAAATCTTGACGGGTTTCGACTGACAATACACAGAAAGGGACTAAAGGTGCCAGAAGCACTACCAGAACGCCCACCTACGCCCATAGGACAGCGATGGGTGCTAGAGGACACTGTGGACAATTGGAGCATCAACGAGGTGACGGGATTCGCCTACGGCGGGCTGGGGGGAGCTATGAGGACATATGGTGCAGTAACGAGGATCCACCCTGCTGAGGAGGCCAGAGAGGCTATCAAAGAAGCGGTCGAGGCACTTGTGGCGGACGGAGCAATAGTTCTGGATGTAGAGGCTACAGCTATGGAGTGCGAAACGGCAGACATGGCAGTCGAGGACACTGCTGATGACGGAGGAGTCGCTGCGATCAACGAAGAGTACGAGAAGATGATGGCGGAGATCAAAGATATGGGGCTGTGAGTATTGGAGTATGATACACAAGAGGACGCGGCCTACAAAGCCTCCGTATTCTCACTGTTCCACCGCAGTCACTGTACCGGGCGCTCACTGCATGGTAACCGTAAGGACCTGACGCATACTACTTGAAATGCCACGCTGCTGTTCGATAACTTGCCATGTCAACAAAGCGATTGACCTTGATGCTTGTACTTCACAATGAAGCTCTCTTCTCTAGCGCCTTGCTAAACGGCAAAGACGACCAATGAAAAGGGGTTCGCGTCACAAGGCGGCAGTGTAAGGCCATGGACACGGTGGTCACAAAGGAACCTGGAGAGTGGGAGCAAGGCACTCTCCAAGGTTGCATATCCTGAGACCCAATACAAAAATTGAGCCCACTAACTTGCGGCACCCTGCCGAAAGTTAGGGCGCTCAGAAAGTGGACATGAAGAAGAAGAAGAAAGGAAAAGGAAAAATTGAGAAAGAGAATTACTTAAGTAGTCCACCGAGAGGGAGCCAAGACGCTAGCGTTAGCTTCTCGCTTGCCTGAGGAACAACAAGGCACACATAGCTGTGACGACGGTGATGCAGCTGCCAAGACGCGCCTCGAAGCGTCAGGATGTGCTCAAGGATTACTTAACTTCGTTGAGAGCAATCCAGCCGAATGATCGTCCATTATCGTCATATTGCTGCAGCGAGCTTCTTCAATCCGTTACATCAATCCCATCCTTCGTGGGACGCATCGATACAGAGAGCCCCAATCGATTGGGCGATTGTAGAATTGCCACAATACCTACAGGATACTGTAGATCAGGCTGACCGTAGTGACAGAGTAGAGGCCTCGCGAAACATGCCACAGATCATCGGAGACGTTTGTCGACCATCAATACCAGGAACCGCCGGAGCCCAAGTGCTTGATTCAACACGACCGAAGAATAACCAATATGCTGACCAGCGGATGCGGACGGAGAAGCGAGATCATGTTCGCGGTATTAGGCATAATGATCAGTGCACTTCCTATTGTTGCACAGGACAAGACAAGAACGCGAAAAGAGAAGAACTTGGCTACGGGGTACGTGACGCGGAGATGAGAACTTCGGACGTACTGATTGTCGTGATCATATGCCCTCTCCAACAAGCCGATGACACAATCAGCTATCAATCATCCAGGACCTCGACTCACTGCTTCAGGATAGAGCCGAGCAAAAGGTGAGGGTTCGTTTCGAACGCGTCGAGTGAGGACTTCTGCTCTACATGGCTGCAACTCTGCCGCGATCACCGGATGTCAGGACTCAGCTGTCCCCTAAATCAAGTTGAAACTCATATCAACCCTTCGAGAATGACAGCGATGCGCTATAACATCCAAGCTGCTCGAGAACGCGTTCGGACAATGGCATGTGTCACGACGCGATGAGGCGCTGTACCAGATCTTCGACCGTCCGGATCGTGGGCGTTGAGGTCATATCACTCGCTATGTAAGCTCTTTTAATCTGGCACGATGCAATGTTCATCGAAGTGCTGAACGGATAGGTGACTATGCCGATGGAGTGACGTCCAGAGAAGCGTAGCTTCACCGCAGTGAATGCCAAGGACGTCCGTGCACAAGGGGTCACTTCTCGCGCCGCATTCACGGTTTGCATGACTGCTGAGCGCATGACCCTCTCGACTGACGATGAGTGAGCTCAGAAGAAACTAGCAAAGACTACCGATCATATGTATACTTCGTACAGGCGTCTCATCGTAACGCAGTCAGACTTGCAGCCGTCATCACCTTCCTACTGCTGTTCGTGTATATTCTCTACCCAGCGTTCCCCCGTCAGCAGTTCCATACCTAATATGTGGTTGTCTTGTATCATGTTGCCCTTATACCTTCCCCGGCCTTTGCCACAGCATCCGCGCAGATACCCACCCACCGCTCCACCTGCTTCTTCCGCTCCTCCGCCGACCACCTCTCGTCTCCATACTCCAATGCTTCCCAGACACCCGGGAAGGTCGCGCCAGCGTACCCAGTCCAGATACCTGTTGCAAAGACAACGTGCTTGAACCAAGTCCTGCTGTCAAGCCCAGGTGCATAAAGGAAGTCGCGCTCCAGGCGCTTGTATGCGGTATTGACAGCCTGGACACTCGTATAGAGCTTGGAGCGCACATGTGTGGACGGAGGCGAGGTTCCCGCGGTTGCAGAGTCTACAAATGCAGCCCAAGAATCAAGAGCCGTAGCATGGTCTCGGAAGTTGGCGATGGCGCGCGTGAGGGGCGCAAGAATCTTGGCTGCTTCAACAGAGAGCTCTGCTTTCGTGACAGTAGAGCCGAGGAGCTCTTTGACACCGTCCTGCAGATGCCCAAGGTACCTCTCGAGCCCGGCAGCATAGTCGACGGCATTGAAACTTATGACCGGCTCCTCACTCAACTTCGCCGCCAACAGTGCGATGATCTTGGCGATTGTCTCGTGGTACAAAAACCCAGGGTCACCGTACTTGTCCATCCAGGCAAAAGAGTCGTAGTTCGAGTGGTAGTGGTACACTCCCTTCACTTCACCAGTACCACCCGGCAGATTGCCACCCGGCGAACCGGAGAACTCCACGTTGATGCTTGGGACGCCAGCGAAGTCTTGGAACGCAGTGAAGTCGCTACCACTGCCCATGGTACTAATATGCCCGCTCCATAGGCTGCCGACCGTCTGACCTGCGATAGTTTGATTTGGGCTTGGGACCTGCAGCGCAACGTCCATGATGGCTTTATTGAGCAGCGGTGCCGCAGCCACAGCGAAGTCGGGTCCGATGGCACCGACGTCAACATTGATATAAGCCACCGCGGCATCAGTGAGCCAAGGAATGTATTCCTCAACCCATTCAGTGCTGCCGATGAGGCCGTATTCTTCCCCATCCCACGATGCGAAGACGATGGTTCGCTGTGGTTTCCAGCCTTTCGATAGAGCTACACCGAACGATCGAATGACCTCGTTGAGCGACGCAGAGCCAGAATTGGGATCTGCTGCTCCGCCAGCGATCCAAGCGTCGCGGTGATTGCCGATGATGACGACCTCGTTCGCGATACTGCCGTTGATGATGCCGATGGTGTTCCAAAGCGGCGTAGTGACGTACTCCTGGGTGTTGACGAGGTTGATGGTCACCCCTGGCGGCGAGGGGCCGATAGAGTACGACACGTTCTTATACCCAAGCCCTCCGCTGTGCTCCGGCCAGATCGCTGTAGCGTTTGGTCCTAGATGATTGAGAGCGCGTAGGAATGGCAGTGCTTCCGCGTAGGAGACGGGGAGCGAAGGGATCACCGGTATCTTCCCCTCGGTGGGCTGACGTGGGACACCTGGTTTCGATGGGTAGCCAATGGTCGTAGGATCTCCAGGGCCAATGCCTACAATAGTCAGTGACTGCAGTCACAAAGCATTACCGCCGAGACTTACTCAAGTACTCCACGCTACCTCTCTGCACCGCGCTCGGATTTCTCGCTGGACCAGCAGGATACGGCTTATATCCGTTCTCCTCGGTAATGTCACCATCATCACCGGGATCCGAGTAGATCACCACGCCGATCATGCCCAGGTCTTCTGCGCGTTTGACCTTCAATCCGCGGAAGATACCGCCATACTTGACGAAGGCAATTTTGCCCTCAAGCGCGATGCCAGCATCGACAAGAGCCTGGAAGTCCGCGTACGTGCCATAATTCGCATACACATACTGTGCCGTGACGTTCCCACTCGCGGAGTAGCCATGAAACACTGGTATCCGATCTTCTAGCCCGGTTGTGGGATCGTCTTCAAGAACGTCTTCCTCAAGCGTCGCTTCGAATGCAGCTTTTCCCCCGTCCAGCAGCGCCAGGCGATGGCTGATCGGGTAATTGATGAACACTTCGTAGTCCACCACATGGCTTTTCACTCCCCACTCTTGCCAGCGATCACGAGTCCACTCTGCCTGGCTGAGATTCTTGCCAGCAAGATGCGGGCCGGCGGTGTAGTACTGACTCCACTCGCGAGCTTTCGCGGCTGACGGTGTAGAGAGGAGTATGTCTTTCAGATCGGCATAGTCCAATCCATTTCCTGCTGGCCATGCAGGATGGGGCAGGTAGTCGGTCGCAAATTCGATGGACGATTCTGGATCATCGCCGAAGAGGTCGCTCTCTCCTGCTAGCAGGACACACACAGCGACTATTGCGAGGGTGAGGAATGGGATGGTGATCAAGCCAATCGTGCACATGCGGCGCAGCTAGTATGGTGTTGGTGGTAGACATGATACTGGTGGAGAAGTTACACTTACTCTGGCGTTGGAGTAGCGCTCTCTTCGCTCGTCTACGGGCACATGCTGCAGCAGAGGCGTGTGCTCAGACGACATCTCGGCCTTCTCGCTTCCGGCGGATGGTTGCTGCTGTGCTGAACGTGCCATTGATGGAAATGAAGACCGGAGTGGAAAGCTCTACAGCGCTGTCTCTAACAGCAGCTGTCGCGAAGGAGTGTCCCTCAACATGGCGCGCTAATATCGATGCCTACTACCCCGAATCGCATCATTGCTTACCCTCAAGGCGAAAAGACATTGAGATCTTGTGCCTTCCCAATTGGGACAAGCCTCGATGTGATTAGGCATTTCCGCGTAGACGACATAGAACAGTGACGGAAGCTAAGGTATGTATTCTGCTAATGGGCATGAAGGCACGCTTCCGGGCGAACTATCATTCACAATTGCGTTACATCAACGACGCATAGTAATCGTGACAGCAACGGGTCCTTGGTGTGTCATAGCGAACGAGCATGTCCATTCCCCCACGGCACTCCCATCCTTAGACCTGCTATCTGTAGTGGACACAAACAGTCTGAAGGACTTCAAGATAGCTGGGGGTTACACATGTCGAGATTTGCGCTGCAAGACACGCCATATCCCACGTAAAGATTACACTCTGACGAAAACGTGCTGTATCCCGTATATCGCACTGTCTTATAGTAAAAGTTCTACTTACGATCATTTCGCCTTGGCATCACGTCTGGCCACAGAGAGACTCATACAGTCACGATCGACTGGCCTCGCTTCGCCAGAACCTCATCGAATGAATTGTCCAAGATACCGAGCGCTTCGTCAATCTCATCTGCAGTGACAGTGACCGGTGGCGCCAGACGAAAGACTCCGCCCATACCCGGCAGGTTCACGATATTGCAGGACAGACCAGTTCGCATCGCAGTCTCAGAGACACATTGCCCGAGATCGGTCCCGGGCGACTTGGTCACGGCATCGGCGATGATCTCAATCCCCTGTAGTAGACCTCTGCCTCGCACGTCGCCAATGCACCAGTACTTCTCTTGAAGCTTCAGTAGCCCTTTACGAAGCTGATCCCCTCGCTCTGCAGCTTTTCGACAGTAGTCGTCGCGATCGACGATTTCCAACACTTTAGCTCCGACTGCAGCGGTCAAAGGGTCGTTGAGATGAGTGGTGAGCCATAGAAAGCCAGCTTCCGTGCAACCTCTCTCGATCTCTGCCGTAGTAGTGACAGAAGCCAGCGGTAAGCCGCACCCGAGGGTCTTTGAAAGTGCAAGAATGTCAGGCACGACCCCCTCCTCGTTCTCGAAGGCAAACATCTGCCCGGTGCGGCCAACTCCGGTCTGTGCCTCATCCATGATGAGTAGCATTCCGCGCTTCTTGCACTCTTGAGCCATGCGGGTCAGGTAACCCTTCGGCGGCACAAGGATACCACCAGTCGAGAGTATGGGTTCCATGATGAAGGCAGCGAGGGATCCGACGCTCTGACGATCAATCATTGACCACCCAAACTCAAGCTCAGTCTCCCAATCGTAGGATCCGTCCGCCTTCTTGAATGGAGAGCGATATGCGTATGGTGCTGGGAAAGCAAGCTGACCCGGCATAGCAGGCCCGCCATTTCTTCTGCCAGCGGAGTAAGTAGCAGATCCGGAGCCTGAGGTCAGACCGTGATAGCTGGCTGAGAATGCCACAATCTCGAACTTGCCGGTGTAGTACTTGGCGATCTTGATGGCGGCCTCGGTACTTTCTGAGCCAGTGTTGAGGAAGAAGGACTTCTCAAGAGGTGCTGGGAGGACCTGTGCAAGCCGTTCTGCCAGCTCAATGACAGGCTCGGTGATCATGCTGCTCAGGAGATGATCGAGCCGCGCGACTTGCTGATTGACGACCTTCACGATCTCGGGATGCGAGTGCCCAAGCAGTGAGCTCATCTGTCCAGATGTGAAGTCGAGAATCTGCCTGCCGGAGGCATCATAGAGCCTGATCCCCAGAGCTTTGGTGATTATCACAGGGGAGGGTACAACGCCGGTGTGCATCAAGTACTTGTTGGCTCGCGGCCAGAACGTATCAACCACATCTAGCTTAGCTGGCGGAGCTGTGGTCAGGGTGGTAGTGGTTGTTGACATTTTGATTATTCGCACGATACGGCAATCTGAACGGTCAAGAGAAGAGAGTAACGAGTCAAAGATTGAGCCATACTTATATACTTACCGTCGTTTGACACACCATCGGACGGCCAAGCACGGCCGTCGAAGCTATCAGGTCACTGCTCGAGTTCCTTCGCGGGACAGAGTCGAATCCGTGATGCGTAGAATACGCGTGCGTGAAGATTAGAGGGACGTTGGTGAGGAACTGATAGGAAAATTGAACAATCTTCCCTACTTCGGCGGCTCTGCGGGAAACTGACTAGATAACCAATGGACCACTGTTGAGACTCCGTTGTAGATTGTTAGGGGCAGGCGCGAACGCTGAGAATCTGAGTGATCTACCGTGGATCCACGCGTGGATGCGGATCCGGAAATTTGTAACGGCAAACTTTGCCCTATCCTTACCCGCCTATCTTTGCAGCACCACCATCACTTCATAGTCTGCTCATGCTCAGATACGGCACGCAGTATCTGCGGATCACTACGGAAGACTCTCCCCAGAGCTCTCAGCACGAGTGTGGGCAGTCCTCTAGCCGGTCCGTTTACCCATACAGTCTGGAACGCGCTTCCGATGCTATCATTTCAGCCACGACAGCGAGAGTCAAGCGTACCATATCAGTGAGAAATGCTAGGCAAGACATGCTGCGGTTGAAGGGAGATCCCTCAAGTACTGATAGGTATCTTGCGGGTACACTCACCTAGTGTCTCGCCGCTGTAGCCATCGCAACGGCCGCCGTTAATACGGTCTCCAACTGATGGTCAAGGAGTCGAGGTCAGGCAATGGAGTACAGTCACAGTGCATCTTCTGAGCATGCGGCTGGGGCTCGACCATACCGCTCGCACAAACTTCCCGCGTGCGCCAGGTGTCGACACCGCAAAGGTCGTTGTCACATCGATAATCTTGCGCAGCCATGCCGTTACTGCCGTCAAAGATCACTTGCATGCGACCGTGGTCTGAACGGCAAAGGGGCTCCAACGAACGATCGCAGTGGCGCCCAGTCAACTACACTACCCAGGGGGCCAGCGTCGACTACCGTGGAGGGAGCGGCCTCATTGCCCCGAATATGCTTCTCCGAGGTGCAGAATACGACTGAAGACTCCCCCATCATGATTGAGCCAACCATGGTCGATGATCTGAACGTGCTTGAGCGTCACCTGGCGCCTCATAGTCCCAATGACCGTTCCGAGACGAAGAGTTACGTGCGAGTATCAAGTGGATCCGATGGCCCTGTGATGTACAGGCCCACGCCCAAGGTTCGTCCAGGATGGCAGAGCACGGCGATCCCAGGACTCATGCAGAGAGAGATTATGGAAAACGTGCTTGGGTCGCGAACGACTGATGTTATCAAATTGTATGCCTATGTACACTTCACGACATGCTCCCCTGACTTATCCATGCAGGTATTTCAGTGCCGTTAACCCGTGGTTTCCCATCGTCAACGAAACATCGTTCTGGAAGCTCTGGCAAAGCGACTCTTCGCTCATCTCGTCGGCGCTGCTGTGCAATATCTACGCCATTGCACTGACATACTGGTACACATCGGACGTACTTCGTGGTACTGCCCGCCCAGAGATGCCATTCGCCTGGAATCAGGCCGTACTTGCTTTACGGGACGACTGCATGGCACCCTCATTGACAACTGTGCACGCTGCACTGCTAGAGATGCTTGGTCGTCCGGTCTACCACGCCACTGGAAACATCATCACTGCAGGTCGAACCGTCAGCCTTGCTCACAGTCATGGGCTGCATCGAGATCCGACTTCATGGCAGACAAGCAGTGCTGAGAAAAGTCTTCGCATTCGAATATGGTGGGCGGTCTTGATCCACGATCATTGGTTCGTATCAGATTGCGAGTTATGGTTGAATCATGTGTTCGCTGCTGATATGTTTCAGGTCCAGTCTATCGCACGGGACACCTCCGAACATCACGAGTGGGCAGTACGATGTACCAATCCCGGAGCCTGGCTCTTTCGTTGCTGGTAACGCATCAGTGCGAGAGCAACGAGCGGGAGTGGCGTTTCATCAGCTCTGTCGGCTGACTGCTATACTTGGGGATATCCTGCCTGTCGTGTACTCTTTGAACGCTGATGACCAGAAAGTCC
>KZ111140.1:1908656-1934290 GCA_002077045.2 Rachicladosporium sp. CCFEE 5018
GCATCGAGATCCGACTTCATGGCAGACAAGCAGTGCTGAGAAAAGTCTTCGCATTCGAATATGGTGGGCGGTCTTGATCCACGATCATTGGTTCGTATCAGATTGCGAGTTATGGTTGAATCATGTGTTCGCTGCTGATATGTTTCAGGTCCAGTCTATCGCACGGGACACCTCCGAACATCACGAGTGGGCAGTACGATGTACCAATCCCGGAGCCTGGCTCTTTCGTTGCTGGTAACGCATCAGTGCGAGAGCAACGAGCGGGAGTGGCGTTTCATCAGCTCTGTCGGCTGACTGCTATACTTGGGGATATCCTGCCTGTCGTGTACTCTTTGAACGCTGATGACCAGAAAGTCCACAAGACTATTCGACGCTTGGAAGTTGCGCTTGACGCCTGGGAGGAGGCTCTGCCGGATTTCCTGGATGTCAGCTCTCCTCCCGAGATCCGTGCAAGTGGTCACGAACCGTCAACTAACAGCCTATGGTTTTACTACTTGATCTTGAAGCTGATGCTGAAGCGTTTAGCATTCAAGGCAAGTTGAACGAAGGCCCCATCCTCGACTTCTTCTGACATGAACCAGACCACTTTACGAGACAAAGATCAACCGAATGCGATAGCTAAGCAATGCCGCTTCACTGAATTGTACGATGCCGCTACGACGATCACGGGTTTCGTAGCTTCTCTGCGCAGCGACGACTTCCATAGCTTCTGGCTGCCATGTAAGACCCCGCTCTCTTCGCCGAGGTCATATCCAAGATGCTCACATCACGTAGATACTACATATCTTCTCGTCTCAGCCACAACGACGCTGCTGAGGTGCACTGTTGAGTCTCCCAGTATTGAAACGAAGACACAGTCTTCTCAAGCCCTACTCCGCTTGCTGCAAACGCTGCGAACCGCTCGCGAAGAGGACGAATGGGATCTCGCGCAGCTGTGCATTGAGACATGTGAACAGTCTATCATGAAGGTAGCGACAGCGTATACAGTCGCGACCCCCTCCAATGCGTCGATCTTGCCAGCCGCTAACACATTTGCCTCAAATGAGCCACTGGACGTCGTGCAGCTAGTGGAGATTGACACGTGGGATATGGTTGACGATAGTTTCTGGCTCGAGATGGGATCGCCTTGGACAAGTTTATGGGACGAAGCGACCGAGCCCTGGCGCCCTACCAGATGAGGAACATGCTCAGGCCGCATTATACAAAGCCTACGCTCCCTTCGTTAACTCACGTCTGCCCTTACGTATTCGCGCAACTGGCCCCCAGGACGGTGAGATATACTCCTCAGCTACTTCTGGGCCATTCCGGTACTGATGCAATTTGCAACGGTGAGTGTTACTGGTAGCGAGAGACGCCACACGCAGAACAAATGTATATGCCGCATTAAATAGCGAGTAGGGCAGGAGATATAATCATTACCCACTGCACGCCCCGGACGTCTCCGTTCAGCCACACTTCCCGCAGCTCTGGCTTTGCAGAGAATATGGCAGCACACATCGACACCAGTATCAAATACATCCTCGATGACCCAACCAGACCTCCTTACATTTCTGCCGGCGTTCTCGATGGTAGCACCATCAGGTACCGTCTGAATTTGCGACAGACCATAGCCGGTCAGAAGGTCATCGATCAGCTGAATATGCTCCGGCCGGACGGACGTGGTGTTATATCCTTGCGCTACGAGAATGCGCTGAAGGATATGACGTGGCACAGCGACTTTCATCCCGATGTATTCCAGTTCGGATCAAAAGTTCAGAACAAGAAGCGGCATTTCAGGGCCATGCAGGACATGTGGGTGAAGCTGACGGGCTTGCCTGTCCCCGGCACGGAGGCCGAGGCTGAAAACGTCGACGAAGCCGCGACTGGGGATGATTCAGACCACGACGATATCGCGGATGACCAGACTGCTGCTGCTGTCGCGCGCACAACTGATGATGTGCCACATCAGCATATGGAGCTAGCTGTCGCACCTGCATTAGACGACGGACGGGCAAATAACGCCATCGAGCCAGATGAGACTGCACCTGCCGAGCAAGCTAGAGCAGTTGCATGTCGGATGCCGTCCGCTCTAGCTGGCGATAACGAGACAGACTTTGCTCGCGAAACACGACAAATGATCTCCTGGCAACACTGCCTCACTTGCGTCATGCGGTCGGCTGCTGATCCGCTACGCGGCGACGGAGGTACAGCGATGGCCTGCAATGGCACCATTAGTTTCGTACATCCCTTCGTTATGGCGATCTTCGCATGCTATGACTTCCAGCACCCGTCACATTATCAGCGTATTGCCACGGCATCGAGTGCAGCACGCTCGTGCTCCAGTCGCAATACTTTAGCATCGTTCAGCTCGAAAGCAAAATTCCAGATGGTCTCAGCAGCAGACTTTTTGTGCTTTGCTGCAGGACCAGAATCGTCCGCCTTCGAACTCTTCGCACCAATGTGTTGCAGTACACTCGGCGTCAGCGCCCAGCGTTGCTCACCATGGTCGTTTGCGTACTGCTCGGTCAACGAGTCAGCGAACCCGAGATGGGACTTTTCGAACCATTGAATGAGATCGTGCGCCTTGTGGCGAGGAAAGACGAGGCCCTGTGCGCAGCAGCCGAAATTGTTCATCTCGTTGACACCTGTAGCCAAAGGGGACACCGTCAGTCTCCCAGCAGCAAACACCAGTAAGACGCTCCATGGGACCAGTATAAAGCAGAGTATGATGGTCAGATAAGGCGTAAGGACACGTTTGGCTGCCGGACTGGTTGAGCGGGCCCAGTGGATTGTCAGAGCCAGACCTGCAATGGTCGCAAGGGACCAGAACGTATGGATTGGCCAGTCTTCACCGTTCCAGCCGAAGAACTCCTCCGTATAGAATAAGCGAAGATACAAGAAATCTTGCGAGGTCTTGCGCAACGCTGACTTCGTCTCGGCCTGGTGCAAGCCGTTTACTGTTCGATGGTACCAACCATCTAAAGCGACCACATCATCCTCAATCATGGCAATGTATGGCGTGTTTGTCGCATAACATGCCTTCAGCAGGTACGTGTAATCGAAGAGGCCCTTCTCGCGATGCAGTCCGTGATCGCGCTCCAGCTCCGCAACGTGCGCAAGTTCCGCCTTGGTGAGGTTATACAGCAGCACGTCGTTGGCAAGGTTGGTCAACCAGGCCTCATGGTATGCGGGATGTACGGCAGGGTCAGTGTGAGGTATGAACACAATCAGGTGGATGCCGTCACGCTCATCTTGGGTGAGTCCGGATAGCAAAGATCCGATTGTCGTGCGGAGATACCGCGGCCCGTCTCTCGCTATCGACGGGACGCCCACACACAGTCTCGCGGCATCACGATCTCTGTGAAAAGGCGGTACATCAGCTGCCGCCGCGATATATCTCTCGGCTTGGCGTTGGCGTGTCGCGCTGTATCTCTGAGCGTAGCCAAGCTCGGGATTGAAGAACCAGGAACCTGGATCTCGTGCCGAAGCATGTCGGACGTGCAAAGTCGTGAAAAGTACCAGTGTTCCCAAAGCAAGATACGCTGTAAGTCGTGTGATCGATATGCCAATTTTCGTGGCGAGTCGGGTGTATTCACGTGTTGCGCGTTTCATGAGGAGCATGGTTGCTTAGTAATAAGCTCCACGCTCAGCGAACTCTATTTCGCCGCTAGTCGGACTCTAACGATTATCGAAGTTGTAAGGATAAGTGTGAGGACCGCATTCTGGTCTACGGATGGTGCAGACGGTCGCGGTGAGCGCAACATATTCGACATTCCAGTCGTACAGCGCGACCCTTGCACCTTGGCCTGTCGCTAGCCGTGTCGTACAAAGGTAGCACAAACACGATATCTGCCAAGGAGTCAAACAGCACAAAACGAGAGGTCAAATTCTATGATCATGCAAGACACGCCATAATCATGATGCGGCACTGCTTCTGCTTGGAGATGGTCATAGTCATAGTCGTCTCGATTCTGCCTTCAGCGGAACCCCCTCGGCACAATGCCTGAACGGAATGAAACAGGTCTCGCTATGAGCACTTTCGCCACGATGTCGCCATGATCACTCCCACGTCGCTGAGTCTTGTTCCGTATCGCCTCGGATACTCAGTCCGTGGACTACAGCACTGCTGTCCGAGGCGGCAATACGAAGTCGGATTCTGGTCCTTAGCACGCAAACGCGTGGCATATCGACATGAAACGCGGCGTCTACAGTCGACTGCATCGAGGTACTTGGCAAGACATGATCGAGTGAGAGACCAATCGCAATACCATCTCCTTTCTCGCAGCAGCTTCTCACACACTCGCCATGATGATCGTGGATTAAGGCAGCCCATTGCGTGGATATCCCCATCTACGCCCTGTTTGAATTGTCTTTATGGCAAGTACGATAATGAGGCGCTAGTATGGTATGTCTGGCGTCCGACTCAACGACATTCAAGACAGTTCTGAAATTCGAAATCTCCATTTGCCTACTGCTACCCCCTTTCTGAACGCCGTCCTTCATTTCGCACCGATTCCTTTGCTCTTCTCCCCTTCCTTTACGGATGATCATTGTTGTCGCTGATTTGCGATCCCCGAAGACAGGGATTATGCAGAGCGTGACTGGATTCTTCAGTAAGATTCTGCAGAAATCCGCACTACTCCTGCGGGGCCTTGGACTCGAATATGTCAACACCTTGTCTCGAGGATGCCTAGCCCGCAGCGATGCGTTGGAGCAGCCGAAGAAAGTGCTGTCAGGATCAATATGGCACGCTACCGGCCGCAATGTCGTGCATATGCTGCCACTCACGGTGCTTGCCGGTCTTATTTGGCTGAACTATTGCGACTACTTCATCGGCCCGACCTTCATCGAAGACGCTGACAAGGACAACTACTTCATGGCCGGCATCCAGCTTTGTGCCAAACTGGAAGAGCTACTCTGCGTTGCGAGTCTGTCCGCCATTGTGCTTCAGGCACTACGTGATCAACTCCTGGGTGATGGTGTACCCATAGGACTCCTGGGATCGGGCGTTTGGTTCAGCTCGCTCAGCGCATTCTGGTCAGCCGATTTCCTGGGGTCTTGCAACTGGACTGTATGCGAGTGCAGGCGGACCTCTTGGCGTCAGATCTGGCGTCGATGCCGCTTCTACTTGCTTCTCATCTCTTGCGGTGCCATTGCAGTCACGATTGGACCCGCATCAGCAATTCTAATGATCCCACGGCAGCAAGACATGTTCGCTGGCGGCCTGAGCTTCTACTTGAACGGCACGTACAGCGATTTCTGGCCTAACACCGTGTATGCTCACACAGAACTCGACTTGTGCTCGTCTGTCAACGCGACCGAGTACTCTGTATGCGCAAGTGGAGGCTACTCTTCGATGCTAGAAACGTGGTCTGCTTTCGAATACGACCAGTACTGTCCAAGAACCGGCGGTCTGGCTCAGTACGCACCCTCATGCCAAGCGCGTGGTGTGGACGGAAATCGCGAGTGGGACAATTTTGTTATTCACAACAAGAATTCACTCATGCCCTCGGTCGTCAGCGCTGTGCGAGGTGGAACATGGTCCAGCAGAGGCTTCGCCGCCGTACAGCCGCATGCTGCAACGGTCGCGATAACGCAACAAAAGAAGGCAGAATGGTACGACAAGGTACAAGACAAGAGTTGGAACCACCCAAACACAAGGCAATTCAGATGGACATACGACACGGCAACACTCGGCCACGCTATCAGCCCGTTTGTGAGAGTAAGGTGCACGGAGCCGCAGAACCTGACTGCCGATGCGGACTCTGCGCTGTTCCCATTCATCGCCAATCGAAGCGACGTAGCAACGTCAGCGCAATCTCCTAGGCAACGTCCTACAACCGACTGGGATCCTCAGTGGAAGCAAGCAAACATCTCGCAGCTCGACCACAGCAGATCCGTGTACCTGAGGACGCAATGGCTACCACTGCCAATGCAAGGTTTTGGTCATCCGTCCACAGGTCTCATGACTGCCGGGTTGCTCCTGGAGCTGCCATGGAACGGAACGTCCAGAGCTGCTGTGGGCTGTGCTGTTGCAGCAGCATGGCACAACGTGACAGTGAGCTCACGTAGATCGGCTAATTACGACGCCTGGAACGTCGCCCTCAGTCCGAATGATTATCTCGATATGGACGACTCGCCAGACTCCGTTGGCACCAACACGCCAGTCGGACTGGATATGAGCTGGTTGGTCCAGCTGACTCCTGCTGCGCCAGTAACTGCTCTGACTCCTGCTGATTATACGTATAACACATTGGAGGCTTTACTGATTAGCACACGGTATGATAAGGTCGTTGCAGACAAGCGAAGCTCAGGTCGCTGCTTCGACTTCGACTTCATGGCCGGAAACCGCGAGTACACCGATACGGAGCTGTGGGCGAATAAGGGGTGCATTTTCAACACCATCCCGATGCTTTCAGCAGTCTTGGCCATGTTTGTCGCGGACGGGCTTTCCAGATACCAGAGTCATAGAATTTACAACATCCCTGAAGACTTGAGCAGGCGAGTCTGGCCAATGCGAAATGCGTCTACATTCAATGAGTCCCGGATATTCGCCACATGGCTCGATGAGAGAGCTGTCAACCACACTGCCGAGCCAGATAGAGTAGCCGCCTGGATGGCCATGTATGCTAACGGATATGCCTACTACCCATCGAAGAACTCCGAGTACTTCGCGCTGGCTGGCGTTTCTATCTACATGGCTCTCGTGCTGTCCCACATGGTTTACTCCCTGACCAGAAAGAAGGGTACGTCTAATGCGTGGAACTCTGTCACAGAAATGCTCGTGCTTTGCCAGAACTCCCCGCCACCCGCAACCTCGCACAAGCTCGACAACACCTCAGCTGGCATTTCCCAGTTGAGGACTTACAGCACGGTGGTGCGAGTGCGCGCCTTTCCGCCGCAGGATGGTGTGGGCAATCACAGATTAGGACTAGTCCTGCTCGATGATTCTGTCAGCCACGAGCTGGGAAGGGTTGACGTGATGGAGCCAAAGAGCGGTGGCAGCTCTGTTAGCGGCAAGGGCGTCACTGTGAACGTGACTGACATTGAGATGGGAAGCATTGCTCCGACCACGACCACGAGCGACGCCACCACCTTGGCGGGCTCTAGGCTTCACTTACACAACACGCTTCGGCAATCTGGGCTCAGAGTGGTGGAGATGGACGAGAAGTATGCGTAGGGTAGATGCTGCGCTTGAGAGACTAAATAGTGACCATTTGTAAAATAATGATCACTGCGTCCTCGTCACTCACACAACGTCGGAATATAGAGATGATGTACAATGCGCCGTCTGCTATCTTTACAACGCCGCCCGCTCTCTCATTCACCACAACTCACATCGTCGTGAAGTCTTCCTGCCCAGACCCGTAGTCCACACGCGCTCTTGGGCCGCTGAACCTCAATTCCAGGCGTCAGAGTCTCACACAGCAGCGCAGCCATCCCACTCGATGCTATCGAGAACACCTATCAATCACACACCCATCATTATGTGCTCACTCCTTCTTCCCGCCCCCACCAAACCACGAAAACGCCCCCTTCTTCATCTCCCTCATCTGCTCCTCGCCCATCCTCTTCAACTCCGCCTCCTCCTCCTCCAACCACTTCTTCCCATTCTCCCTAATCTGCTTCTCAAGCGCCTCATACTGCTTCTGGCCCTGCTCACGAATCTGATCGCTCAACATCTTCCCTTGCGCAAGTCCCTCAGCCACTGACTGTCCGTCTCCGAGCACCATGCCACCAGCGCGGTCGGCTTTGATACCGAGCCCACTGCCGAAGAGAGAGCCGAGAGAGTGTTTCGGCGCGCGTGATCGGGAGACAGCGAGTTGGGATTCGAATTCTTGTCGAGCGAGGGCTTCGCGGCGGGCGAATTCGGTGGGTATGCTGGAGGAGTCGGCGAAGGAGGAGAGGACTTTACGGACGTCGTCTGTGCCCATTGTTGCGACGTACTCCAGGAAGGGTATCAGAGCCACCAAGTCCTTGACGTGAGGGTCCTTGGGGTCGCCGGTCCATTTCGGTAGTACGATGGCGTTCTCCGGTTGGTTCTTAATGTGCGGCGCGTGCGTGTCTATGATGATCGTCTTGCTGAGGTCGCGGTTGAGGTATTCAAGATCCTTCAGGTACTCGCCCTTTTCGTATTTTGTTGCTTCGCGGCCGAGCGGCCACATGATGAAGTGGTATGGGTCTAGCTTCTTGATCACTGGGTCTGCGATCGAGATCGGGACGGAGGTGAACAGGACCAGCTCGTAGTACTGCGACAAGTACCGAATGAAGTAGTCTATCCCTGGTCGCTTGGCGGTGCGGTAGCCGTTCTTGCGATCCCAGGTTGTGTGGATCATGAGGTCTTCGAGGGAGAGGACGAGGGTGAAGGGCGGGCGTTGTGATTCGGGTACTGTGGGGAGGAGTTTGGGGAAAGAGGGCTCGGTGTAGTAGCCAAGTTGTGAGCCCATGCGGGCGCGGACGCGGGCGTACATGCTCAGGGGTGACCAGCCGGATGTACTTGAGGGGTCCAGTCCTGACGGTGCTGCCTCGTCTGTCTCATCGATGGGGCGAGCGAAGTAGACTGCACTGCCCACGCCACCAGCGAGGACCGCGAGCATAAGATAGCGGCCAAGTCGTCGTCTCCGTCGGTCTAGCGAAGTCTCGAAATCCTTCTGTGTGTACTCTCGCTCCTCGGGTATCCGTCCACCTGCGCCACCGGATGCTGTTGCAGTATTTTCAGTCAGGTCAGGTGACTCCTGCCTGCTCTCCTCAAGATCTGCGGCTTTCTCCTCCTTCTTGCCGCCAAATTCGAAGTCGAAGGTGCTGGGTATGCCAAGTCGAAGGTCTGGGAGTGGGCCGCGGGGTGCCTCAGGCTCTGGGACGGCATCTGGTGGTGTTGCGGCTTCTGGAGATGTCTCTGCGTTTCTCGGGATTGGTCCGCCCTCTGATGCTATCGATGACTGCTCCGTGCCATACTCAGGCGCAGAGGATGATGCGACTGGGATCTCTGGGATTGGCTCCGGTTTTGGTGCTGCCGCTGGCTTCACGGGTGTCGCAGCTGGCGGCGCGACGGTGTTCTCTGTGCTCGCCTGCGCCGCTTGTACAGTAGCTCTTATGCTACCAGGTGGAGGTGCTGCTGCTTTGGGCTTCAAAGGCGGAGATGGGGGGTTCCTGGGAGCAGATCGGGGTGGTGGAGGGGCTCGGGGCGGAGCTTTGGATGCATATGCGCGCACACATCTTTGCGATAAGTTTATTGGTATGGGCGATCTCAGCACCCGTCTGGCAAGCATTGTGACTCTATGTCGATGCGGCCTATCTTCCCGTTGTCTGTTCTACAATAAATCGCTGGCACCTCCGTCAATCGCGGAACACCTCCGACATCTTCACGACGCCAAGACTTGTAAGGCTGGCTACGCGACACGGCAACCTCACTCTATCCTCCCCTTTGCCTACGCAACAAACACCTCCTCGGCTCTAGCTCAGGTGCGCCCAACTTATTCGTCGCGCGGCCATCGATCGTCTGCACGCAGGCGTCGATGTTCTGGACAAGGCGTCCATCTTGAAGCATGAATCAGACCGAGTTTCAGCCTCGATCGCATACACTCCTGAAACTCCATCACGCCGCCAGCTTCTGCAGCTTCGTGTCAGAGTGCTCGCCTAGATACTTTCCACTCTCCCTCGGAGCTGCGTACCTCGGATGCAGCCAACCTCCATGGATATTTCGCTATCACTCCATGTAATTCTCCATGGACATAGTGTTACCGCGGTAAGTTTGCAACACAAGTCGATTCCCTTGAAGGCGTGTACCGGGCACTGTCAGCACGCTCGTCTACGAAGATATTCAACGCACTGCGACCTCAATCGATGACTCTGATCCCGGCCAGGCAAAGTCAGGTCGACGAAGGCATGACTCAAATCCTCCACGTGCCCAGGTGTCTCGAAGCCACCAAGTCGAACACAGAATGGCATCATACAGCGCCCTCGGATCTTTCCGAGATCTTTGAAACAAAGCAGACCGGGTCTATTGCATTGATTGCCTTTGACCATCTGCAACTTCCCGAACTTGGCTCCCAGATCTGAGAGGATGCTGCATTACTTTTCAGGCTTCTTCCGTGGCTGCGACGTCTCTGACTCGACATGGAGACGTGATGACCTCGGAGCAGAATCTAGCAACATTGGATCAAGCCAATGGCATCAGAAATGACCCAGAGCAGCCGAGGAGGTCGCCCGACGAGCAAGTATATGAGTAGCGTTGTGGGTTCGATTGAAGCCACAAGCCTTCCAATTCATTCATTCCATTTACTTGTTCAACTGTCCCCCTCTATCCGAGAACCATTGGTGCTTATACAAGCTCATGTACCTCTCGCCCACTTACATCAAACCAATACGCCACAACAATGCGCTTCACTCACTCCCTCGCTCTGCTGGCAGCCAGCGCCATCGCAGCGCCAACGCATCTCGTCGAGCGCCAATTTGGTGGTCTTGGCGGATTAGGCGGAGGCAGCACAGAGAACGACATCCAGAATGGTGTCTGCAAGCGTATCACCTTCATCATGGCACGAGGCTCGACAGAGCCCGGCAACATGGTAAGCAGCATACTTTCTACGCTCGTCTGCATCCCCTTCACCGATACTGATCGCCTCACAGGGCTCCACAGTCGGACCTTCAACCTGCTCCGGCCTCAAGCAGGCTTACCCCAACAACGTCGCGTGTCAGGGCGTCGGCGGCGCGTACTCTGCCAGCATCGGCAACAATGCACTGCCTGGTGGTACAGACTCTGGCTCCATAGGCGCCAGCGTCGACACTTTCAATCTCGCTGCGAAGACATGCCCTGATACCATCATGGTTGGAGGCGGCTACAGGTACGTTGACATCTCCCCTTGGACTCGGATCTTTCCGTCTCCAGCTAACACCTCTCCAGCCAAGGCGCCGCAGTAATGACCCGCTCCGTCGGCACACTCCCCGACAACGTGAAGTCCCGCATCGCAGGCGTAGTGCTCTACGGCGACACTCAGAACCAGCAGACCGGCGGCTCGATCCCAGATTACCCCAAAGCGCAGACCCTGGTCATCTGCGCGGCCAGCGACGGTGTCTGCGGCGGCGCGCTGCTGGTCACGGCTGGACATCTGAGTTACGCTGGAAATGTACCGGATGCCGTCAAATTCCTGGGCCAGCAGGTCAGCCGGGCTGGGACCGGCGGATCAAGCAGTGGGGACGCTTCCAGCACGGGCAGCAGCACTGGTAGCAGCACTGGTAGCAGCACTGGCAGCACTGGGTCCAGCTCGTCCACTGGATCTGGCTCAAGCTCGACTGGCTCCACGTCTGGCCTCAGCGGACTATCCGGCGGCCTCGGCGGCTTGTCAGGTAGCAGCGGCAGCTCCGGTCTTGGTGGTCTGGGTGGTCTCGGCTCTCTCGGCGGAAGCAGCGGTAGCTCCGGTCTCTCCGGTCTGGGTGGGCTTGGCTCGCTCGGTGGCAGTAGCGGGAGCTCTGGACTATCTGGCCTCGGTGGTCTCGGTTCGCTGGGTGGAAGCAGCGGCAGCTCTGGACTTAGTGGTCTGGGATCGCTAGGTGGTAGCTCTGGTAGCTCTGGATTGTCTGGACTGAGTGGTCTCGGGTCGTTTGGAGGTGGTAGCGGTGGGCTGTCTGGACTTTCCGGGTTTGGGAAGAAGGAGTGAGCTTGGTTCACATTCATGAAGTAACCACCGCGACTTCGAGAGACCAAACGAGCAGGACGGTAGAGGCAGCATGAGTGTGTTCGAGGCTGTCTGTCATTCGCTTGAGATTTTGTATGATGATGAGTATGTATAGCAGAGTGCTGGTCACTTGATACGCATTGCGGTCACTTCCAATGCAATTCTGTATTCAGAGTCTTCGTGTATTCGTATATTGAGCATAGAGGCCTCCAGCTATGTACACCTGGAACCGTACATCCGACCTTCCACATCCGCTCATCCATCTTCTTCATTCCCATCCTCGACCTCCTCCTCAATCACTCCCCTCGCCCCTCCTCCCATCATCTCCCCCGCCGGCCCCTGCTCAATCACCCTTCCCTTCCCCAGCACAACACACCAGTCCGCATTTCTTACAGCCTCCAAACGATGCGCAATAGTAATCACAGTACTCTCCCTCATCTCCTCATGTAGTACCTGCTGAATCTGCTGCGCAGTATCATAGTCAATACTAGCCGTAGCCTCATCCAAGATAATAACAGCGCTTCGACGTAGTACGGCTCTAGCGAGCCCGACGAGCTGACGCTGGCCTTGCGAGAGGTTCGAGCCGCCGCCGTCGATTGATGTCTCCAGTGACCAGCCTTGCCGGGCGCAGACGCGCGAGAGGACGGCGAGGCAGGAGTCGTCGGTGTGGGCTTCTAGGGGATCGAGATTCTGGCGCATTGTGCCCGGAAAGAGGACTGGGTCTTGAGCGAGGAAAGTGATATGCGTGCGGAGGAGTTGTTTGTCGACTGTTGCGAGATCGATGTTGTCGATGCTGATGCTTCCTTCCGAAGGTAGAATGGTAGCGAGCAAGGCGAGGGCTAGCGTGCTTTTGCCGGAGCCGGTGCGGCCAATGATCGCACATTTCGAGCCGCCGGGAATGGTGAAGGATATGTTTGACAAAGCTGGATCGAGGTGTGGGTCGTAGCGAATTGTGACCTTTTCGAAAACTATGTCGCCAGTGAATGAGGGCCACCAGGCTGGAGGACTGACCGTTCCGGTGGGCTCTTGGACGAGATCGAGGAGCTCTACGACACGTTCGACGGAGACAAACTCCATCTGGAGTTGACCGTATTGACGACAGAGGCTGTGGGTGCTGCTGACGAACTTCTGAGCGGAATTGAGCACGAATGCAGTAAGACCTGGCGAGACGCCTGTGATAAGTGCCAAGAGTGTCAGGGTGTATGTCGAGAGTGCAGACAATGCATCATACCGGTACATTAGCCATGACTGCAGCGACCAGTAGAAGTGATCCATCTTCTGGAAAGTGTCTACCACGCGGATGACACGACCTTGAAACCGCTCTTGTGCATCGAAGGCTCGCACAGTGACGAGTCCGTTGAGTAGCTCTCCAAAATTGGACATCAGAGGTGTCAGCGACACCATTTCCAGACGACGCAACGACTGTGATGTCGGCAGAAAGCGTCGGAAGATGAGAACGAACACTATCGTCACCGCGAGCGAGAAAACAAGAAACGTCGGCGTCACTCCAGCAATGACCACCACAGCAGTGATCCATGAGATAGCCTGCCAGCTGACGTTTTGGAACTGCTGGCTGATGTTGCCATCAATCACGCCGATGTCGCTGGTCATCCGATTCATCAAGCGACCGATGGGTGTTACGTCGTAGAAACGGAATGTAGCATGGCTCACACTAACCATGATATCCTTGAACATACGCTTGCCTGCCGTGTACACGATGAGCACCATTATGCAGTTCGAGAAAGACCACAACAACGTTCGCGAGAGACCGATGAGCCCGAATGCAAGGATCCACGGCCTCACGTTCACTTCCGGATCTGGGAAGTTGTCGAATAATTCGGACGTCGTCGTAAGTATGTCCGATTGCGCATGTAGTGCATCTAGCATAGATGATTCGGTGTTGTAGCGTTCGCCCCACGATTTCAGTAGCCATGCACTGTAGACCGAGAGTACTCGGTAGACGACGAGCACGAGCACCAGCAGTATCCAGAGTCGCAACCGGCCGGCTTTAACATACGACCAATAGACCGAGGCTCGGACGCCACCCTTCGCGCGGTACTCTTCTTCGATGAACTTATCAGGCACGACCGCGGTCTTGCGGGTCTGCTTATCTTCCTTCTTGACCTCTTCGTTCGAGATGGCCGATATTTCGCGTTGCAGTACTTCAGCAGGAGGCTCGTCAGTATCGAGCACAGTAGCTTTGCCAGCTGTGATTTCGATAAGCTGAACAGCGTGATCTGCGACTAGGTCAAGTCGATGTGTGACAAGTACGACTGTGCGGCCTCGCATCAGTGGTCCAGTGAACAAATCTCTTACTATAGCTTCTGCAGTCTGCTGATCGAGAGCAGAAAGCGGATCGTCAAGCAACAAGATACCAGCACTGCTATAGACTGCTCGAGCAAGCGCTACACGAGCACGCTGGCCCCCTGAGAGACCAATGCCATTCTCACCAATGAAAGACTGATCGGCGGCCTTGAATTCCTTGAGATCTGGAAGCAGTGCGCAAGCTTCTACCACAGCGTCGTAGCGACTCTTATCGTATGGAGCGGAGAACAGTATATTGTCCTTAATGCTCATGCTTTGAAGCCATGGTGTCTGGGAGCAGTAGCCGAAAGGCACTCGTGGGCGTATGGATCTTCCATCCAGTGTGTCGAGCTCACCAAGTAGCGCCTGCAGGAGGGCAGACTTGCCTGACGCCACTTCGCCGCATACTACTGTCAGTCCCTCGGGGAACGTCAACTGTAAGTCTTGCAATACCGGTGTTTTTCTGCCAGGCCATGCGAATGAAGCGTGCTCCACTGCAAGATTATCACCAACCGTAGCGTCCGTGTAATCGTCGTCTCGGTCCGGCTCAGCCATGAAATCCTCAATACGACCAACGGCTACATAGGCATTCAGTAAGACTGTGATGAGCCCAGGTAAGTCTCGAAGACTCATCGTGAGCATGTTGAATAGATATAGCGCAGGGAACGCAATATCTACCGTGAGTGGCTGCCCGCCAATGACCGTATATGCATAGAAGCCTACCGGAGGTGCCAAATCGAGAGCCAGTGAGTTGATGAAGCCGATCAGTAGACCCCATAGCGCAGTGATCACTCGCCAGTTCAGCTCACGCTGCCGAGCAGTCATGATCTTCTCAAGCCAGGCATCTTGCCAGCCATACCATCGAAGATGTCTAATCGCCTCAACAAATTGGGAGACTATGTGCAGCTTGCCATCAGTAGCCCTACGCCGCCTAGTCTCGAATTTGACCAGTACGCGCACAAGCACAGCGTTGATAATCTGAGCAGTCAGCATGAGTGCCACTGCTAGAAGAGAGGACCAGCCGAGGAAGTTGACCACCAGGGTCAAGGAGAATATCACGCTCAGCGGCTTCGTGATGAGACTCTGGAATTCCCAGAAGCGCTGTGCTACTTCGTAAACATCGTTTCGCATCAGGTTGAGGATTTTGCCCATCGAGGCTGCCTCTTTGACTTCTTCCTTCTTTGGCTGGCGCTTGAATCCGCCCAAGCATGCAGTGAATGACCAAGGCGACCGCTTCATGTCTTTCTTACTGACATCTGATCCGTGACCATCTGAGCCGCTACCGTTAGCCTCAGGCTTCGTATCGGGCGCCACAAAGCCGATTTTACGCGCCAGCGTCTTCTCATACAGCATCGTGATCATCTCACCGCGGGAGCGTTCATAGCATCGTCTCCCAAACCACAGGCTGAAGACGCCAGACTGCGTCTTGAGCAGCTGCACTGCAAGAGTGATGGTAGCGTAAGTAAGAGCGGCGCGATGAGACGTTGTGTCATGCTGCATTGCGCTGAGCAACTTCTGCAGCAATACAGGCGTACTGAAGCCCGCAATGGTTTCGAAGATGCCAAGCGAGGTTATGATCACGAGATCAATCCCGTTTGCCTGAAGGAGGCGCTGCATGACAGTTCCCCTCAGTCGACGGAACCGATCATGCAGCCTTCGATGCTGAAACTCAAAGCCTAGTTGCCAGACATCTGCGTCTTCAAGCTGCCTCTTGCTGCCCATGTCGATCAAGGGCGTCATCCACGACACACTCATGAATTGCCACAGGGTCATGTCGTCCTCGGGGCTCCGCAACGACGACGTCGCCTCGCTGAAGGGCTTGCTGATGGTGTGAGAGGGTAGAGACGGGTCACGTAGAGGCATGGACAACAGTATGATGACAGCGATTGCACTTAGTGCCAACAGAGTGCCGTCAAGACCTTGTCTCGTCCGAGAGTCTGGCGCATCGCTCGCCAGCACGATACTTTGGCATACAATGTAGACGCACTGGAGGAACAGCAAAGAGAATGGCGTCGTCCGAGGTCGTCGTACTGCCAGCATCGCGAGTGTCACTGCCCATGGTACAAGTTGGACCAGAGGGCTAGAGTCTGGCCAGCCAAGTATTGTCGCCGCGAGCTGCAGCACGCCGCCGATCGATGCCACAACATCCAGTGATAAGGCGTAAAGACTAGGTCGACTAATCGCCTCCAACACCAGGTCGTCAAGGTCTGGGTGGGGACGTTCTGGCACGAAAGGTAGCATCCATGCTGGCCGCCAGGTAATGCAAGATCCCAATGCCCAAACGATCGCCACCAGTGTCGCCACGACAGCAGGCACTGCTGCGACGACGGGTAGGAAGCATGGTGTAAAAGCAGCCAATCGAGCGTCCCACGGGTTATTCCAGCATATGTTCGGTATGATATCGGATGTCCTGTTCAAAAGCAGTGTGGCGTTCTCATGGGGGCCAGCCAGCACGATCTGAGCCATTGGAAATGGCACTCAGCACCGTAGTTATCTGTCGATAGGGTCTGCACTCCATATCAGCATTGCCGCTCGCTTTGACATGCCAAAGTGTGACTCCGCGGGCTGCTGCCTTGCCTTGTTTGCGTACGATTGAGGCAAGGGAACTCAGAAAGTCAATTGCCCGGTCAAAGCTCGGCAGTCGGTCGCGACTTCTGTCACACAACCCGCTCCTGCCGTTGTTTACCTCTAACCCATTTTGGGTGTCTTCTCAAACTTCAAGGTCACCTCTGCCCGCAACGGCATCTACATCACCGCCGCATTCCTCGCTTACGACCTCGTCGTCGATACCGCATCGGGTACTCGTCGACCTCACTTGGACCTGACAAGATAGCGATGAGGTTACGCCGGCATTGAAGCGCTCGAAGTCGTCCACCTCCCTGTGTCGACCACGCCTTCCCCCGTGGTCATGGCCCACTCCCAAAATGGGCAGCAATACCTGCGCTCACCCAAGTCGCCTCCGAGTAGCCGATTTCGAGACCACAGCCCGACAAAGTCCTCACCACTGCGACACGCCCTGTCGACGAGATCTACCAACAGCGACACCGAAAACACCGTACCCAGTCGGCAAGACACGTTGAGCAGCAACACGTCAAGCGCGTACAGTCAACCAAGTGCTGGCGGACTGAGCGGCTATGACCCGAATGCTGATCCTTATGTGACGCGTCTGCCTGCAAAGCGCGATCGTAGCGAGAGTCCTGTTAAGAAGAACTCGGCGTTTGCGCGATGGGAGGCGCGTGAGCAGACGGAGCAGGCGCAAGCGGAGGAGTTGACGCCCAGGCCAGCTCATAAGGCGAGCCGGACTGTAGAGTCTGTCTCGCCAAAGAAGTTGCGTGATGATGACTGGCGGTCGTTAACCGGGCGCAATGAGAGTCGGTCTGTGCTGTCGCCAGTCGCTCCTAACACCCTTCCGGAGCCTCCCCGCCACTCGCGAAGCCATTCCAGTATTGAGTCGCGCAACTATGCGGCGGACACGATGTCACCCCCAGCTCCGCCGCCGAAGGCACCGACATTCGCGCACAGCCGGAATTATAGTGTAGACGGCACGGCGACCTCACCCTACCCAACGCCGTTGACCAGTCCGCCGAACACCGCGAATCGCAACAGCATGGCGACGCTTTCCAGAAGCGACTCGATGCGCGGAAGTACTCGAGGTCGAACTGGCGGACACGCGCGATTCGGCTCGGTGGACCAGTCTCCTCAGCTGGCAGATGAAGATCTCGCGAAGCTGAACAAAAGCTCGACACCTCAACTACGGCACCTGTCTAAGATAGCATCGAGTGGCGCCGAAGAGCTGGCGGTGCATTCGCCTGAAGAGCAAGTCGTGGGATTGGCCGGTCGTCGAAAGCTGCAGCGATCTGGCTCGGTGCGGGCGACACAAACAGCGACGACCTCAAGTTTTGGCTCGCAGTGGCAAAGCACAAGATGGATGGACACACAGCGCAAGCACATCCAGGCGTACGAGTACCTGTGTCACATCGGAGAGGCTCGAGCTTGGATCGAGGACGTTATGGAACCGGACAAGCTGCCTCCTATTGTACAACTTGAAGAAGCGCTTCGTGATGGTGTTACTCTGGCAGAGGTAGTGAATCGACTGGTACCCAGCATGTCATCCGAACAACAGCGAATGATAGGGAGCCTTCGCATCTTTCGCTCAACACGGCTTCAATTCCGGCACAGTGACAACATCGCAATGTTCTTCCGCTTTGTCGCATCGATAGACCTTCCCGAGCTCTTTCGCTTCGAGCTTGTAGATCTATACGAGAAGAAGAACATACCAAAAGTCATCTACTGCATACACGCACTGTCCTGGCTACTTTACCGGAGAGGCATTACATCATTCACGATATCGCATCTGGTCGGTCAGCTGGAGTTCACGGGCGAGGAGCTCGAAGCCACGCAGAAAGGCATCGACAAGAGCGGCGTGAAGATGCCCGACTTCGGTGGCATGCGGAAAGAACTCGATATACCTGAACCGCCACCTCCGCCAGACCCGTCACCCGAAGAGCAGATCCTGGTCCATGAGCATGTGATAGAAGACCTGCAGGGCCAGATGAAGGGCGCACTTGTTAGGATGCGGCTGGGTAATGTCATGCAGGATCTGTGGGATGCAGAGGTCGTTATTGGGCTCTTGCAGGCCAGAATTCGAGGTAGCTTTGCGAGAGAGGTCTTCGATTTCCGCTTTGCCATGGACTACTCGACTCGAAAGCTGCAAGCTGCTGCAAAGGGTAGTCTTGTCCGGCGCGGCATGCGACAACGCCGCAACGCATGGAAGTCGTCAGCGGGGAAGGAAAGCATAGTCAAGATTCAGTCACTTTGGCGTGGTAGGCAGGAGAGGGCAGAGACGCAGCGTATACGAAGGTCGTTGCGAGCTGCCCCTCAAGGTCTCAAGCAGCTGCAGGCAGCCATTAGGGGTACTCTCGGGCGCTGGAGAGCAGGTGACACCTGGCAGGAGACACGAGATGAGAGCTCCGAGCTTGCGACGCAACATCTCCAGGCCTTCGCGAGAGGCGCACTCGAGCGCATTCGCATCGGGAGTATGATGAACGAGTTGTGGGATGTCGAGCACTTCGTCACAGCACTGCAAGCACGACTTCGAGGCGGTGCGATCAGACGCACTGCGAGGACTCAACGGACCGAGACTCGACAGGCTGCCGTTGAGGTCGTCCAGCTTCAGGCACTGGCTCGTGGCCTCATTCACCGGAGGCACCTGCAGCGCCAACATGGTGAACGGACGATGCATAACGACTCCGTCGCTGATGTCCAGTCCGCGGCTCGTGGGCTACTGACAAGGTTGAGGCACGCCAGAACGATTGGAGCACTACAGGGTCGGGAGAGCGCGATCTCAAAGTTGCAATCTCGATTGCGCGCAAACCATGCGAGAGCCGCTGTGAAGCTGACCAAGGCTCAGCTACTAGTGACTGCGTCGGCCGTGACCGACCTACAAGCAATCGTCCGGGGTTCGGATGTTCGACGACGGAATACAGCTTTACGCCAGAGTCTCCAGCAACACTCCGAGACCGCGCAAGTCCTGCAAGGCTTCGTTCGAGCTATGCTACAGCGCCGCCGCATCGGAACTCAGCTCGGCCAGATCTACGACCACGAAGACACGATCACCCACCTCCAAGGCTTCGCACGGGCGTACATCCAGCGACAGCGTGTCTTCGAGGATCTTGTAGGCATGGAGCGTGAAACAGAGGCCATCTCTCAATTGCAAGGCTTCGCCCGAGCATTGCTCACACGCGCGCAGATCGGCAATGAGCTTGCTGAGCTGGAGAGTCACGAAGCTGCGTTCGTCGAGCTGCAAGCTGCTGCCCGTGCGTTCTGTGTACGAAGTAAGTTTGAAGAGAAGAAAGTGCATTACCGACAAAACATGGAGAAGGTCGTCAAGCTGCAGTCGTTCGTGCGTGCTAGGCAGCAAGGGCAAAGCTACGAAAGCTTGATGAAAGGCGCCAACCCACCACTGCCTGTCGTCAGGAAGCATCTCCATCTACTTACAGATTCTAGCCTGGAGTTCGAAGGCGAGCTGGAGACCGAGCGTGTGCGTCGACTCGTCGTGGAGCGCGTGCGCGAAGTCGAGCAGGTCGAAGGCTACGTTGAGGGTCTCGACGTGAAGGTCGGGCTTCTTGTGAAGAACAAGATCTCGCTCGATGAAGTTGTCAAGCATCAGCGACACTTCGGCGGCAGTGCAAGTCAGCTCTTGCGCAGCGGCGGTAGTATGCGCTCGACAGGTGCTGGCGTCGACTTGCGATCACTGAACAAGAGCTCGCGCAAGAAGCTTGGCGGGTATGAGGAGCTGTTCTTCATGATGCAGACTCAGCCGACATACCTTGCCCGCTACTTCTACACGCTTGTTGGCAATGCTCTACCGGAGAAGGAGAGTAAGAACATCGAGCGGCTAGTGATGACGTTGTTCGGCTATGCGCACAAGAGCAGGGAGGAGTACTACTTCATCCGGGTCCTTGCTGCCAGCGCTGAGCAATTCATCGCCAACACTCCCAGCCCCGACGAGTTCCTCCGTCTGCAAATCGGTTCGATGCACCAACGCCTCTTCCTGGCCTCCGCAAGATCGCCAATGCACCGTAGCCACCTCAAAGCTCTGCTGGGCGGTCTTGTGCGAGAAGGCATCACGGCAGCTGACCATCTGGATCTCGAAAGTGACCCTCTGCAAATCCACCTCGCTCTCATTAATAATGAGGAGCTGAGTACTGGACGACCGAGCCCACGACCTAGAGACCTGCCTCGGGAGACTGTGATCAGAGATCCAGAGGTGCGAGCGCGCTACGTGGAGCATCTGCAGGACCTGCGAGATCTCTGCGATGGCTTCTTCCTCAGCTTGGAGGAGACCGTAGAGAAGATGCCGTACGGCGTGCGCTTCTTGGCGTCCTCCCAGTACCATGCACTGTGCGTGCAGTACCCGCATGAGGATCTTGACCGGATGGCCATGGCTGTCGGTGCCTGGCTGTGGAAGTCGTACCTGTTACCAGCCTTCCGCGAGCCAGAGATGTGGGGTGTCATTGACCGCGGCTTGGGCTCAGTACACAAGCGCAATCTCAGCCAAGTGACGCTGGTGCTGAGCCAGGTCTGTGCTGCCGGCAGGCTGTTCGGCCAGGACAACATGTACCTTCAGCCTCTAAACAGCTGGGTTACTGAGGCTTTAGGCCGATGGCAAGATGCTTTGCAAGGCGTCTTCAATATTACGAGTCCTGAAGAGCAGTATGATGCAGATCAGTTCTCTGATCTGTACGCAAGGACCAAGCCAACGGTGTACATCAAGCTCTCCGACATCTTCCAGCTGCACAGCCTGATGACGGAAAACCTTTCAGCTGTGGCATCTGCTAGAGACGATCCGATCAGAGAGGTCCTGTCAGACCTTGGCTCTCCTAAGGGCAATGAGGCAGACCTCGGAAGCACGGGTGGAGGCGGCGAGATCACTCTCACCCTCAAGAGTCGCTTCAAGGTGCAAGAAGATCCTAACGCAGAGGCGCGAGCCCTCTTCGTCGCCACCAAGCGCCTGGTCCTCTTCATCATCCGCGTCCAGTCAGG
Organism: Rachicladosporium sp. CCFEE 5018; assembly: GCA_002077045.2. NCBI lineage: Eukaryota > Fungi > Ascomycota > Dothideomycetes > Cladosporiales > Cladosporiaceae > Rachicladosporium > Rachicladosporium sp. CCFEE 5018. The sequence goes on from KZ111140.1 coordinate 1,930,157, forward strand.
GTCGAACCTGATGGAAATCCTCCTCCGCCCCATTTCACACGCCGACGACGATCGCTGGATCGAGCTAGTCGAGGAAGAGTCCGCTAGCAAAGACTCCCGCAACCCGTCCAAGCCCTCGCGGAAAGCCCATCAACAAGGCGCCTTTGACCCGCGCTCCAGCCTCCGAGGCGGTCGCGCCCACTCAGTCTACTCCGAGACCCCCTCAGCACTCTCAGACGACATGCGCACAAATAACCTCCTTGACCTCGAGTCCCTCACCTACGCTGAACTCAAGTCCCAAGCCCTCGAGAACATCCTTGCGCTCGAGAATCCCGCCATACTGCCCCAGTACCGTGTAAGCAGGAACAACAACTATCAAGAGCTTCTCAATGCGCTCGCGGCAGACATCCGCTCCAAGCACCGTCGGCGTCTCGAACGGCAACGCGAGACAGACGCCACGAGGCAGACTCTGCAAGGCCTGGACAAGAAGGCTGAATACCTTGAGGAGCAGCTGGGGAGTTATAACGACTACATCGAGCAATGCCTGCATACTCTCGCAAACAAGAAGACGGGTCATAAGGGCTTCCGGCTGCCATTCACGAAACAGTGGAACCACGAGCGGGAGCTGGAGCGCGCTGGTCGGCAGCCGAAGTTCGGGAGCTACAAGTACTCTGCACGTCAACTTGGTGATAAGGGTGTGCTGCTCTCTTGGCCTGCTTACTCGATGGAGCAGTGGAATCAGCTCAATGTGGTCATCTCTTCGGACGAGGTTGGCGTATTCCATCTTGAAGCCAGCTCGGGGAGTATGATGTTACCTGGCGGGAGCGCGAATCTGCTGCTCGATGATCTTCTGCAGGCGCAGTATGATAATAAGAGCTCGATACAGGTCTTTGAGGAGGCTGGTGGGAAAGGAAGAGATGGAGGCGAGGGCGCGAAGCTGGCGGTGAATTTGTTACTGCATATGGTGTTCAAGAAGTTTTACAAGGATGACTAGATAAGTGGGATGGTGGATGGCACGGAGAAGTTCAGAAGGAGGATTCGGGGATCTCGTATGGTTGGTCTGGTCGCTTGTGGTGGGACACACGGGGCGGGTACTGGGAGTGGATGGCATATATACATGACATGATACCCCTGGGCGTATGCAGACGCACTGGAGACTCGGAGACCAAGGCGAAAATATTGAGTTCAGAGACCTCCGCGAATTTGTCATGAGTCTTGGTCGTACATCTATATCTCTATCTACATCTCCCGTGCGGTGCGCTTCGCGAGCGGGTGGTTACGTCTTGTGGGCATGTGGACGCGAATGAGGTTCCCCAAGTCAGACCAAAGTGAGCTGAGCGTTCATTGCGAGCGCCACATTGGACTTAAGCTAGACGTTTACGATAGGCTTGCAGACGAGCGATTGCGAGTCGCTTCGTGGTCTTTCTAGATCGGCGACGTCGGTAGGTAGGACGGCTCGCCGCTGCGTCGATACGGCGACAAGTCTCTGTCAGGAGATCGTCATTACACCTTCCAGTGCCAATTCCAGTTCCCTATCGTCGATCTTGGCATCCGACCTGCATTCACTTCGCGCTCGGTGTCTCCTTCGCCAAAGCCTTGCAAGCATCCACAATATCCCGCTTCAGATCCTCCCAATTTTCGACGCCGACGCTGACCCGCAGCAACGTGTCTTGCACAGTGTTGTCGCTCATCCGCCGCCACTCTATCAGACTCTCCACGCCACCCAGACTCGTCGCGTGATGGAATAGATGCAGCTTACTCGGAAAGCTCCTCGCCTGCTCAGCAGTCTCTAGATCCATTGCAAAGACCGGGCCGAAGCCATTGGGCATCTGCTTCGCGAGCCAGCCGGGCTTGCCATCAGTCGTCCGCAAGTCGTCCGTCTGCAGACTCGCGTGATGCAGCTTGGCCACCACAGCTCTCACAGCCCTGGCATCCTCATCTTTCTCATCCTCCCCCTTCATACAGCGGTCAAGAAATGCAACAAGCTTATCAGCATTCTCACTCTGCCTCACAACCCTCAATTCCAGCGTCCGCAAACTCCGCACACCCAGCCAACCCTCCATATTCCCCATCACAGCACCAAGATGCAGCCGCTCGCCGAACATAGTCCAGTAGTCCTTCTCCATAGTCTTCCTCGCTCGATTAATGGAGACAACACCACATAACATGTCCGAGTGCCCACCGATATACTTCGTAGCCGCATGCATGACAAAGTCCGCGCCATGCTTGAACGGGTCGAGTAACGGCGGAGGAGCGAAGGTTGCGTCTAAAGTCAGCGCAGCTCCACGCTTGTGTGCCAGATCGGCGAAGTGCTGGATGTCGTACGCATTTCCTGTTGGATTGACGGGTGTTTCCAGGTGTACTACATCGCCCTCGCCGAGCTTCCAGCCCTCGGCTTCGTTTTCCCAGGTCTTCTCGTCGAAGAGATCAACGATCTTACAGTTCGTGAGCTTCTGATAGATCTTCAGCACGCCATGGCAGCCGTGGTAGCCTGCACCTATCGCCACGACCTTCGGATTAAGGTAAACTAGCAACGCGTGGAAGGCTGCAAGCCCGGAGCCGTACGTCAGACACGGTCCGCCGAGTAATTGTGTGAGGATGAGCTCGAGTCGCGAGGTGTTAGGTGCGGTGAGACGGGAGTAGATATGGGCGTCGGCCTTGATCGCACCGCCCGCTGGTCGGTCGGGGATATGTAGGTCGTCTGTGGGCTTGAGAAGGGAGGGGTCCGAAGGGTAGCGGTAGGTCGTTGAGACGTGGAGCGCAGGCGCGACGTCTGTGGAGGAATTTGCTTCGTCGTCGGCGTGAACTGAGAGCGTGGAAAGAGAGTAGGGAATGTTGTCATCGGGGATGGGGATCTCGAGGGAAGGGACGTTGGGGTTGCCATTGCTGTTGCCGTTCTGCAGAGCCATCGTGCAAAGAGCGATAGTATTGGAGACACTGAGAAGACTTACATGGACGACTTGTTGTACGGGCGACTAATATACGCCCATCTGTCGGTGTTGACGGCCTTCGAGATGACCGCAATGCCGTCAATCATGTATTCTCTAGTCATCCCGCCCTTCGAAGAGACCCCACTCGATGGCCAGACGTGGTAATTTAGCCGAGCAACGACAACAGCATAGCGAAGCACGCGACCTGACGGACCATCGGGACAACCATCTGCTGTAATTATGTGCGATACCATGTCTTCATGCAGCTGAGCAAGGTCTCGCGGAGAGCAAGCGGGCAATTCTGTAGCCTCGGACTGAGTGCTCCATCGTGTTCATCCACGGCTTATCATGACCACGCCGTGGTACCGATATGGGTGACGATGACTCTAAGAGATCCCGCCTAAAGAGCAAGTGGACCCGGAGCCTCAAGCCTCGCCGTGACCCATCAGAGAACGAAGTTTTGCACAGTGTGGACGCAGCTTCCAACCCGGACGCCTTACCCGAATTCACCCTCAGCAGCGATGTCGCCGCCTTTCTGAAACCCTCCACAGACAAGGCGCGCCCTAAGCTGGACATTGCCTTGGCGACTCGCTGGCCAAGTAGTCATGAGGTTCGTAGTGCGGGCTATAGATCCGATGTTAGGAACACCAATGGCTGGAGCAAGCCGAGGCGGAGGGAGGGCTTACATGTGGCCTTCGCTAGGACTCCGCCTGAGATCATTGGCCATGGTGGCGACGCTACCTTAGATCCAACAAGTGAGATTGGCAGGCTCCGATCGAGAAGACAGCGGTCTGTCTCCGATGCTCCACCAAGTGTGGGGAGCGCACCCGGATCACGTCCATATGCTGAGCCGGTGGCAGGGCAACAAGCAGCGGATTCTCGGCCTTTGGCTCCAGCGCGAGCGCAGACTTCATTAGGTGAGCTATCTGCACCGTTGGAACGGCTTCACTTGACTGCAGAGGAGCCTGCATTCGCCGGACAGACACAGCGATCCTCGCAGGATCGGCAGCGCAATGAGAGATTAGACGCTTCTAAATACAACGCCATGAGAGCGAGTGAGGGTCTGGCTCTGCGGAGGGCGAGTATGGTACCCGAGCACAGCGACGACGATCAAAACAGCGTCCGCTCAAGTGAGACTGCTGAGCACTCGCAGCATACGACAGAGTCACCAGAAATCCGGCTACACGAAGCTGCGTCGCCATTCTCGCCTGATGGTCCTTCACCA
>KZ111140.1:1934390-1960739 GCA_002077045.2 Rachicladosporium sp. CCFEE 5018
CAATTCCGGCACAGTGACAACATCGCAATGTTCTTCCGCTTTGTCGCATCGATAGACCTTCCCGAGCTCTTTCGCTTCGAGCTTGTAGATCTATACGAGAAGAAGAACATACCAAAAGTCATCTACTGCATACACGCACTGTCCTGGCTACTTTACCGGAGAGGCATTACATCATTCACGATATCGCATCTGGTCGGTCAGCTGGAGTTCACGGGCGAGGAGCTCGAAGCCACGCAGAAAGGCATCGACAAGAGCGGCGTGAAGATGCCCGACTTCGGTGGCATGCGGAAAGAACTCGATATACCTGAACCGCCACCTCCGCCAGACCCGTCACCCGAAGAGCAGATCCTGGTCCATGAGCATGTGATAGAAGACCTGCAGGGCCAGATGAAGGGCGCACTTAGGAGGATGCGGCTGGGTAATGTCATGCAGGATCTGTGGGATGCAGAGGTCGTTATTGGGCTGTTGCAGGCCAGAATTCGAGGTAGCTTTGCGAGAGAGGTCTTCGATTTCCGCTTTGCCATGGACTACTCGACTCGAAAGCTGCAAGCTGCTGCAAAGGGTAGTCTTGTCCGGCGCGGCATGCGACAACGCCGCAACGCATGGAAGTCGTCGGCGGGGAAGGAAAGCATAGTCAAGATTCAGTCACTTTGGCGTGGTAGGCAGGAGAGGGCAGAGACGCAGCGTATACGAAGGTCGTTGCGAGCTGCCCCTCAAGGTCTCAAGCAGCTGCAGGCAGCCATTAGGGGTACTCTCGGGCGCTGGAGAGTAGGTGACACCTGGCAGGAGACACGAGATGAGAGCTCCGAGCTTGCGACGCAACATCTCCAGGCCTTCGCGAGAGGCGCACTCGAGCGCATTCGCGTCGGGAGTATGATGAACGAGCTCTGGGACGTCGAGCACTTCGTTACAGCACTGCAAGCACGGCTTCGAGGCAGTACGATCAGACGCACTGCAGAGATACAGCGACTTGAGACTCGACAGGCTGCCGTAGAAGTTGTTCAGCTTCAAGCACTGGCTCGTGGCCTCATTCGTCGAAAGCACGTGCAGCGCGAGCACGGTGAACGGACAATACATAACGACTCAGTCACTGATGTTCAGTCGGCGGCTCGTGGGCTATTGACAAGGTTGCGGCATGCCAGGACGATAGGAGCACTACAAGGTCGGGAGAGCGCGATCTCCAATTTGCAATCTCGACTGCGCGCAAATCATGCGAGAGCCGCTGTGAGACTGACCAAGGCCCAGCTACTGGTTACTGCGTCGGCTGTGACCGACCTACAAGCAGTTGCCCGGGGTTCAGATGTTCGACGACGCAGTACAGCTCTACGGGAGAGTCTTCAGCAGCACTCCGACTCCGCGCAAGTCCTGCAAGGCTTCGTTCGAGCTATGCTACAGCGCCGCCGCATCGGAACTCAGCTCGGTCAGATCTACGACCACGAGGACACGATCACCCACCTCCAAGGCTTCGCACGAGCGTACATCCAACGACAGCGGGTCTTCGAGGATCTTGTGGGCATGGAGCGTGAAGAAGAGGCCATCTCTCAACTGCAAGGCTTTGCCCGAGCATTGCTTACACGCGCACAGATCGGTAACGAGCTCGCGGAGCTGGAGAGTCACGAAGCTGTGTTTGTCGAGCTGCAGGCCGCCGCACGTGCGTTCTGTGTGCGCAGCAAGTTCGAGGAGAAGAAAGTGCACTACCGGCAGAACATGGAGAAAGTCGTCAAGCTACAGTCGTTCGTGCGCGCTAGGCAACAAGGGCAAAGCTACGAGAGCTTGATGAAAGGCGCCAACCCACCACTGCCCGTCGTAAGGAAGCATCTCCATCTACTTACAGACTCTAGTCTGGAGTTCGAAGGTGAGCTGGAGACCGAGCGTCTTCGGCGGCTGGTGGTGGAGCGCGTGCGCGAAGTCGAGCAGGTCGAAGGCTACGTTGAGGGTCTCGACGTGAAGGTCGGGCTTCTTGTGAAGAACAAGATTTCGCTCGATGAAGTTGTCAAGCATCAGCGACACTTCGGCGGCAGTGCAAGTCAGCTCCTGCGCAGCGGCGGTAGTATGCGCTCGACAGGTGCTGGCGTCGACTTGCGATCACTGAACAAGAGCTCGCGAAAGAAGCTTGGTGGGTATGAGGAGCTGTTCTTCATGATGCAGACTCAGCCAACATACCTTGCCCGCTACTTCTACACTATTGTTGGCAATGCTCTGCCAGAGAAGGAGAGCAAGAACATCGAGAGGCTAGTGATGACATTGTTCGGCTATGCGCACAAGAGCAGGGAGGAGTTCTACTTCATCCGGGTCCTTGCTGCCAGCGCTGAACAGTTCATCGCCAACACTCCCAACCCCGACGAGTTCCTACGCCTGCAAATCGGTTCAATGCACCAACGCCTCTTCCTAGCCTCAGCAAGATCGCCAATGCACCGCAGCCACCTCAAAGCTCTCCTGGGCGGTCTTGTGCGAGAAGGCATAACGGCAGCTGACCATCTGGATCTCGAAAGTGATCCTCTGCAAATCCACCTCGCTCTCATTAATAATGAGGAGCTGAGTACTGGGCGACCGAGCCCACGACCAAGAGACCTGCCTCGGGAGACTGTGATCAGAGATCCAGAGGTGCGAGCGCGCTACGTGGAGCATCTGCAGGACCTGCGAGATCTCTGCGACGGCTTCTTCCTCAGCTTGGAGGAGACCGTGGAAAAGATGCCTTACGGCGTGCGCTTCTTGACATCCTCCCAGTACCATGCACTTTGCGCACAATACCCTCACGAAGATCCTGCTCGGATGGCCATGGCTGTGGGCGCCTGGCTGTGGAAGTCGTACCTATTACCAGCCTTCCGCGAGCCGGAGATGTGGGGTGTCATCGACCGCGGCTTGGGCTCAGTGCACAAGCGCAATCTTAGCCAAGTGACACTGGTGCTCAGCCAGGTGTGTGCTGCTGGCAGGCTGTTCGGCCAGGACAACATGTACCTTCAGCCTCTCAACAGCTGGGTTACTGAGGCTTTAGGCCGATGGCAAGATGCTTTGCAAGGCGTCTTCAATATCACGAGTCCTGAAGAGCAGTATGATGCAGATCAGTTCTCTGATCTGTACGCAAGGACCAAGCCAACGGTGTACATCAAGCTCTCCGACATCTTCCAGCTGCACAGCCTAATGACGGAAAACCTTTCAGCTGTGGCATCTGCCAGAGACGATCCGCTCAGAGAGGTACTGTCAGACCTTGGCTCTCCTAAGGGCAATGAGGCAGACCTCGGAAGCACGGGTGGAGGCGGCGAGATCACTCTCACCCTCAAGAGTCGCTTCAAGGTGCAAGAAGATCCCAACGCAGAGGCGCGAGCCCTCTTCGTCGCCACCAAGCGCCTGGTCCTCTTCATCATCCGCGTCCAGTCAGGCTCGAACCTGATGGAAATCCTCCTCCGCCCCATTTCACACGCCGACAACGATCGCTGGATCGAGCTAGTCGAAGAAGAGTCCGCTAGCAAAGACTCCCGCAACCCGTCGAAGCCCTCGCGGAAAGCTCACCAACAAGGCGCCTTTGACCCGCGCTCCAGCCTCCGAGGCGGTCGCGCCCACTCAGTCTACTCCGAGACCCCCTCAGCACTCTCAGACGACATGCGCACAAATAACCTCCTTGACCTCGAGTCCCTCACCTACGCTGAACTCAAGTCCCAAGCCCTCGAGAACATCCTTGCGCTCGAGCATCCCGCCATACTGCCCCAGTACCGCGTAAGCAGGAACCACAACTATCAAGAGCTTCTCAATGCGCTCGCGGCAGACATCCGCTCCAAGCACCGTCGGCGTCTCGAACGGCAACGCGAGACAGACGCCACGAGGCAGACTCTGCAAGGCCTGGACAAGAAGGCTGAATACCTTGAGGAGCAGCTGGGGAGTTATAACGACTACATCGAGCAATGCCTGCATACTCTCGCAAACAAGAAGACGGGTCATAAGGGCTTCCGGCTGCCATTCACGAAACAGTGGAACCACGAGCGGGAGCTGGAGCGTGCTGGTCGGCAGCCGAAGTTCGGGAGCTACAAGTACTCTGCACGCCAACTTGGCGACAAGGGTGTGCTGCTCTCTTGGCCTGCTTACTCGATGGAGCAGTGGAATCAGCTCAATGTGGTCATTTCTTCGGACGAGGTTGGCGTATTCCATCTTGAAGCCAGCTCTGGGAGTATGATGTTACCTGGCGGGAGCGCAAATCTGCTGCTCGATGATCTTCTGCAGGCGCAGTATGATAATAAGAGCTCGATACAGGTCTTTGAGGAGGCTGGTGGGAAAGGAAGAGATGGAGGCGAGGGTGCGAAGCTGGCGGTGAATTTGTTACTGCATATGGTGTTCAAGAAGTTTTACAAAGATGACTAGATAAGTGGGATGGTGGATGGCACGGAGAAGTTCAGAAGGAGGATTCAGGGATCTCGTATGGTTGGTCTGGTCGCTTGTGGTGGGACACATGGGGCGGGTACTGGGAGTGTATGGCATATATACATGACATGATACCCCTGAGGGCGTATGCAGACGCAATGGAGACTCGGAGACCAAGGCGAAAATATTGAGTTCAGAGACCTACGCGAATTTGTCATGAGTCTTGGTCGTACATCTATATCTCTATCTACATCTCCCGTGCGGTGCGCTTCGCGAGCGGGTGGTTACGTCTTGTGGGCATGTGGACGCGAATGAGGTTCCCCAAGTCAGACCAAAGTGAGCTGAGTGTTCATTGCGAGCGCCACATTGGCCTCAAGCTAGACGTTTACGATAGGCTTGCAGACGAGCGATTGCGAGTCGCTTCGTGGTCTTTCTAGATCGACGACGTCGGTAGGTAGGACGGCTCGCCGCTGCGTCGATACGGCGACAAGTCTTTGTCAGGAGATCGTCACTACACCTTCCAGTGCCAATTCCAGCTGCCTAGCGTCGATCTTGGCATCCGACCTGCATTCACTTCGCGCTCGGTGTCTCCTTCGCCAAAGCCTTGCAAGCATCCACAATATCCCGCTTCAGATCCTCCCAATTTTCGACGCCGACGCTGACCCGCAGCAACGTGTCTTGCACCGTGTTGTCGCTCATCCGCCGCCACTCTATCAGACTCTCCACGCCACCCAGACTCGTCGCGTGATGGAATAGATGCAGCTTACTCGGAAAGCTCCTCGCCTGCTCAGCAGTCTTCAGATCCATTGCAAAGACCGGGCCGAAGCCATTGGGCATTTGCTTCGCGAGCCAGCCGGGCTTGCCATCAGTCGTCCGCAAGTCGTCCGTCTGCAGACTTGCGTGATGCAGCTGAGCCACTACAGCTCTCACAGCCTTGGCATCCTCATCTTTCTCACCATCGCCCTTCATACAAGCATCAAGATAAGCGACGAGCTTATCAGCGTTCTCACTCTGCCTGACGACCCTCAATTCCAGCGTTCTTAAACTTCTCACACCCAGCCAGCCTTCCATATTCCCCATGACAGCACCAAGATGCAGCCGCTCGCCGAACATAGTCCAGTAGTCCTTCTCCATAGTCTTCCTCGCTCGATTAATGGAGACAACACCACATAACATGTCCGAGTGCCCACCAATATACTTCGTACCCGCATGCATGACAAAGTCCGCGCCATGCTTGAACGGGTCGAGTAACGGCGGAGGAGCGAAGGTTGCGTCTAAACTCAGCGCAGCTCCACGCTTGTGTGCCAGATCGGCGAAGTGCTGGATGTCGTATGCATTTCCTGTTGGATTGACGGGTGTTTCCAGGTGTACTACATCGCCCTCGCCGAGCTTCCAGCCCTCGGCTTCGTTTTCCCAGGTCTTCTCATCGAAGAGATCAACGATCTTACAGTTCGTGAGTTTCTGATAGATCTTCAGCACGCCATGGCAGCCGTGGTAGCCTGCACCTATCGCCACGACCTTCGGATTAAGGTAAACTAGCAACGCGTGGAAGGCTGCAAGCCCAGAGCCGTACGTCAGACACGGTCCGCCGAGTAATTGTGTGAGGATGAGCTCGAGTCGCGAGGTGTTAGGTGCGGTGAGACGGGAGTAGATATGCGCGTCGGCCTTGATCGCACCGCCCGCTGGTCGGTCAGGGATATGTAGGTCGTCTGTGGGCTTGAGAAGGGAGGGGTCCGAAGGGTAGCGGTAGGTCGTTGAGAAGTGGAGCGCTGGCGCGACGTCTGTGGAGGAATTTGCTTCGTCGTCGGCGTGGACTGAGAGCGTGGAAAGAGAGTAGGGATGGTTGTCATCGGGGATGGGGATGTCGAGGGAAGGGACGTTGGGGTTGCCATTGCTCTTGCCGTTCTGCAGAGCCATCGTGCAAAGAGCGATAGTATTGGAGACACGGAGAAGACTTACATGGACGACTTGTTGTACGGGCGACTAATATACGCCCATCTGTCGGTGTTGACGGCCTTTGAGATGACCGCAATGCCGTCAATCATGTATTCTCTAGTCATCCCGCCCTTCGAAGAGACCCCACTCGATGGCCAGATGTGGTAGTTTAGCCGAGCAACGACAACAGCATAGCGAAGCACGCCACCTGACGGACCATCGGGACGACCATCTGCTGTAATCATGTGCGAAACCATGTCTTCATGCAGCTGAGCAAGGTCTCGCAGAGAGCAAGCGGGCAATTCTGTAGCCTCGGACTGAGTGCTCCATCGTGTTCATTCACGGCTTATCATGACCACGCCGTGGTACCGATATGGGTGACGATGACTCTAAGAGATCCCGCCTGAAGAGCAAGTGGGCCCGGATCCTCAAGCCTCGCCGTGACCCATCAGAGAACGAAGTTTTGCACAATGTGGACGCAGCTTCCAACCCGGACGCCTTACCTGAATTCGCCCTTAGCAGCGATGTCGCCGACTTTCTGAAACCCTCCACAGACAAGGCGCGCCCTAAGCTGGACATTGCCTTGGCGACTCGCTGGCCAAGTAGTCATGAGGTTCGTCGTGCGAGCTATAGATCCGATGTTAGGAACACCAATGGCTGGAGCAAGCCGAGGCGGAGGGAGGGCTTAAATGTGGCCTTCGCTAGGACTCCGCCTGAGATCATTGGCCATGGTGGCGACGCTACCTTAGATCCGACAAGTGAGATTGGCAGGCTTCGCTCGAAGAGACAGCGGTCTGTCTCCGATGCTCCACCAAGTGTGGGGAGCGCACCCGGATCACGTCCGTATGCTGAGCCGGTGGCAGGGCAACAAGCAGCGGATTCTCGGCCTTTGGCTCCAGCGCGAGCGCAGACTTCATTAGGTGAGCTATCTGCACCGTTGGAACGGCTTCACTTGACTGCAGAGGAGCCTGCATTCGCCGGACAGACACAGCGATCCTCGCAGGATCGGCAGCGCAATGAGAGATTAGACGCTTCTAAAAACAACGCCATGAGAGCGAGTGAGGGTCTGGCTCTGCGGAGGGCGAGTATGGTACCCGAGCACAGCGACGACGATCAAAACAGCGTCCGCTCAAGTGAGACTGCTGAGCACTCGCAGCATACGACAGAGTCACCAGAAATCCGGCTACACGAAGCTGCGTCGCCATTCTCGCCTGATGGTCCTTCACCAGTTGCAGACCCGAAGTACTCTCGGCGAAGATCGAGGGATGTGTCACCTGCTGGCCGGCAAACGTCGGAGCTACAGAAGACTCCCGCTGGCGCTCAGTCGATACATGGGGGCACAGCCGTGTCACCTCCCGCGCAGCAGTACATTCCGTACAAGCCTGCCGCTACAGCTACCCTGACCCAGAGTGCACTCAGTAGCCAGCGCAGCCACAGCTCCGAGCGATCTCGTCCCTCGTCCTCGCAGTCCAACCACTCGATCAGCCGACGCCCAGTTCCTTCGCTAGGGACTTCGAAAGCCGCACCAGAGACAGCTCTCCAAGACTTTGCAACCCGCATCTCTCACATGTCCGGCGTCTTCCGCCTCACAGCCGAGAAAGCCCGTCCATCCTCCCAATGCACACCCACAGCATGGCTCCGCGCGAGCCTCTGGTGGTACATCCACGGCAAGCTCGGACTCGAGACTCTCCTCAGCCGGCGGCCGCGCACACCAAATTCACAGCCTCCACCAGAGCATCTCACTCAGGCCCACGTCGACCTAGCAAAAGCGTACTGGATTCTCACAGATCCTCTCGTCACCTACTCGGACTCCGTAAGGTCCAGCACTCCATCAGCTGACCTGGCTAGTCGAGACACTGGATCGCTTCGCCAAAGCTGCGCGACTCTACTCGCCTACTTCACCTCCCTCACCGCCTCCCTCGCGCGTGCCCAGCTCCTCCCACCAACAGACTCCCTCATTCAAGGCCAAGATACCTCCATCTGGCTCCCATCACCTGCCCTGGACCCGCACGCTACCGAAGCACTCGGTCTAGAAGATCACGTTGATCCTCTGGAAGCACTGCCACTCGGGGATACCACCGAGAGGAAGTTTCAAGGTCGCCATATTGGTCAAATCGCCATATACACGATGCAGACTGTGGGACGGTCAGAGAAGATGCCGTGCATTATCAGTCTACTACGCGACAACGTCGATGGACGGATGTACGTCGTGGTAGCCGGGCAGAGCGATGGGATCAGCTTGCGGTTCGGTCAGTCGAGAGCTGGAAAGGGCATCCCTTGGGAGCAGATGAAGTGGCGGCCGGATTTGGCAGCTTTAGGGTGCAGAGCACAGGATGGGTGGTTCGTGGACGTCACGCTGGGGCGAAGGGACTACGACAGCCTGTACGCAGGCGTGCATGGCAGCTTAGGACAAGCAGACAGCACCACAAGACCCAGGCGAGAGTGAAGCTGAGAATGCAGACATGTGTATGCTCCATTCACTACCTTCCCCATCTCCCACAGCCCCCTCAGAACCCAAGCACCATCACCGTCGCCTCTGGTCCCCTCTCCACCTGCGGTATCCCATCATCCGCACCCTCACCAGCACTCCCATCACGCCTTCGGCTTGCCATCCTACAACACACCCGCCTTGACGATGGTAGGTGGACCGTCCTTGTACTTGATGCCGCCGCTGCTGGTGCCGCAGCCCTCGATGCTCTTGACTATGCCCTTGCTCTCGGTGTCGCTGTCGGGGACTTGGCCGAAGACGACGTGGCGGCCGTCGAGCCAGGAGGTGAGGACGGTGGTGATGAAGAATTGGGAGCCGTTGCTGTTGTTGGGATGAAGTGTTAGTGGATGCGTGCAGAGTGGGGAGTGGGAGGGGCTGGGTGATGGGAAGGGAGGGGCAAGGCTTACGTGTTTGGTCCGGCGTTGGCCATGGAGAGGAGGAAGGGCTTGTCGTGCTTGAGCTTGAAGTTCTCGTCGGGGAACTTCTCGCCGTAGATGCTCTTTCCACCCGTGCCCTGTTGCTGTCCGTCAGTTGCTGTGTCCAAGCTGGCTAGCTTAGGCGGATAGTATGCTGTCTCTTACATTACCACGAGTGAAGTCACCACCCTGCAACATGAACTCCGGGATCACACGGTGGAACTTGGAGCCGCTGTAGCCGAAGCCCTTCTCGCCGGTGCAGAGGGCGCGGAAGTTCTCGACAGTCTTGGGGACGACGTCGTCGAAGAGCTCGAAGTTGATGCGGCCGGAGCGGGCTAGACATTGCAGCAGTGAGTACTGATGGTCTGGAGTAGATTGGCAATGGCAAAACAATGCAATACTTACGAGACGCCGACTCATCCTTGCTGGTGATTTTTCCGCTCTCGTCGCTCTTGTACAGCGGGCCCGTCCAGGTCACATCGAAGTAGGCTTTAACAACCATATTGGCGGTGCTTGCGTGGAATGATCGAGTGGTTGAAGGTGTGGAGGAAAGTATCCGAGAGGATGATGGACCCAGTCGTGTTGTTGGTTGAAACTTGAACATATTTCAGGCCAGGTGAGGGGCACTTGTTGTGGATTGCTCTGAAAGGCAAGAACGACCCCGCCAGCAAGGTGGGATGGTGGGGCAACTGTGGGTGGCACACGAAACGTCAGCATTGAATCGGAGGTAAGCTGCGGCGACGCCGGGTATGCTGGCTTGGCGTTGAACATCGAAAGGGGCAGCTTGAGGAGGCGAATGCTGGATGTTGGGGAGGAGGTGCAGCAAATGCCATGCTGCCATGCTACCACGCGCTGTGGGGGTGATGCATGATGTGCTATGTTGGTCCTGGAGTGTGGGAGGACCTACCAAACACGATCTATTGTACAAATGGAAAGTACCTGCAATCTCGTCAATCGGTGTCCCGAGTCGTCCTTTTTGCAATCCAGAGGTAGGTGAGCGGAGCCCACTTACTGGTGTACAGGAATGTAGATACTACAACGACAGAAGGGAGATTGTAATGGCGATGAAGATGTAATTCATATGCACTGCCTGATCGAGAAGCATTGACTCGGATATGAACGTTGCACGATGGTGACATAAGCGGGCATCACTCCATAGATACAAGACTGACATTGATGAGACCATGGGTACATGTGATCAGCGACACGCCCGCACTGTTCGATCCGTTTTCGCGATCTTGTCGCAGCCATCCGGACATCGCGTTCGAAGGTCCAGGTCGTGTTACTGTGAGATCTTTCGACCACAACCAGATGCAGCGAGATCCAGGGTCCGGCTTCACCACGGATACTCCCGTCTGAGGACATCTTGTAGTGCAGCCGTTATCCCCTGCTCAACTTGGCTGCCGTTTCGCATGCACCTCACCAAAGGATCGCGCGTAGCCTCTCCAGCGAGTCATAACAGTCCCAATTTCTCCCAACAACCGAGATCGCCCCTAGCCGTCGCTCAAGATGGACTGGAACGACATTCGAAACCAGGTCAGCAATATCAGCCTGTACGACATAAAGGCTGGCGTGCGAAAAGTCCAGAATGGTAGCTACATCTATGAATGGGGTTAGTGTCCCAGGACTGACCCTCGGCAGCTGTCATGAACTATACCGAGACCGAGTCCAAGGTTCGCGAAGCCACCAACAACGAGCCATGGGGCGCCTCCTCGAGTCTCATGCAGGAGATCGCGAACGCTACTTTCAACTAGTATGCCACTGCGAGACCTTCCACAATCCTTCGCAACACTGACCGTCCACAGTCAACTTCTGAACGAGATCATGCCCATGATCTACAAACGCTTTACCGAGAAGGCTGCCGAAGAATGGCGCCAGATCTACAAATCGCTTCAGCTTCTCGAGTTCATGATTAAGAATGGCTCTGAGCGCGTAATAGATGATGCTCGCTCCCATTTGTCACTTCTCAAGATGCTGCGCCAGTTCCAGTACATTGATCAGAACGGGAAGGACCAGGGAGTCAATGTCAGGAACCGAAGTAAGGAATTGGCTGAGCTGTTGGGCGACGTGGAGAGGATACGGGCGGAGCGAAAGAAGGCGAAGGGCACGAGGGCGAAGTATGGAGGCGTAGAGGGGGGTGCAGGGCTCGGAGGAGGATCGAGTAGTAATGCGGACCGGTATGGAGGTTTCGGAAGCGAGACGGGAGCTGGGTATGGCGGCAGCACGAGAGGTGTCTACGGTGATGGCGGTGGATTCGGAGGAGAGAGTCATGACGACTACGAGGATCCAGGACGGCGAGGCGGGGCTGAGCGGTTCGACGAGTACAACGAGTTTGACGACGGTGGCGCACAAGCTACACCCGGCAGACGAAGAGCAGACGCACCCGGAAAGGCACGAGTCACGCCGAAGAAAGCCGCACCACCGCCAAAGCCAAAGGAACCAGAAGTCGACCTCTTCGATTTCGGCGATGAACCCGCCACGACCTCTGCGCCAGTGATTGCACCCGCACCCTCGGCTCCATCACTCCTCGCACCCGCCTCAGCACCAGCAGACGAAGACGACTTTGACGACTTCCAATCCGCCACCCCCACAGCCTCAACGTCGATCTCCGCGCTCCCACCTCCAGCACCCCCAAAACCAAACTACAGCTCCTTCGCCATCCCCTCACCTACAGCCGCTCCCACAACGCAGCAGCCCGCAGCGTTCAACAACCTCCTCTCCAGCAACGGCTCCGCCGCAAAAGCAGGCTCCTTCTCCTCCGCCTCCTCCGCGCCAGCGCTATCCGGCTACCAACCCACCGGACCAAACTACTATACCTCCGTTCCCGCCCCTGCCTCCAGCAGCGTAGCCACAACCTCCGCCTTCTCCACATCCGGCTCGAGCACCCCCCTCGGCGCCACAGCCTCCAAACCCGCCTCCAAAGCAGGAGGCGGCGACGTCTTCGCCAACCTCCTCTCCGGGACAGCGCTGAAGAAAGACGGCAAAGCCGGCGCAGGCAAGGGCATGACGATCGCGGATATGGCGAAAGCGAAGAGTCAGGCAGGGTTGTATGGGGCTAATGCTGCTGCTACTGCGCCAGCTGCGCCATTGGGTGGGGCTGCGAATGGGAATGGGGCGAAGAAGGGGACGGGGAGTTCGGGGTTGGACGATTTGTTAGGGTGAATGTGAGGAGTGAGATGGTCATGATCGTAGGCTGTCTTGAAGGGAGTGAAGTTCTGTGGAGAAAGCTACAAGTGCGATGGAGGGCGAGGACTTGAATTACGGCTCCTGAGTCTCTGCACATTATGATGGATAAAAGTGGACTGTCGATGCAGTAAGGCTTGGGAATCAGGATGTTGGATAGCTACGCAGGTACGATGTAGCGCGCAAGTAAGTAGCATAGAATAGAGCATTCTAGTTCTGTTCGCCATTTAATGAATTTGATATCCGTCTGCTCACGGGGTCTGAGCCCTTCACCCGCTCCGCCTGGCTCCCACGTGTATCAACACGCGCGGTTCGGATATCCCTTCGTAACGCTACGTGGTCCCTGCCCGACAACGAGCTGCTCGCTAGCATCGGTGTACACCATGATAAGCGCTGCACTGTGGTAGCATCAAGGTGGGCTGCGAGGGATGACTGGCCCGAATGCCGCGCGTCGAGAATCTTCAAGATGTTTTCAGCGGTTGGCAGTGGAAGCTCTCGCGTGTCATGCCTGGGAGATCAGTACAGATTGTCTGGGCACAGGCGGTCTGGCCGGAGCTCTGCGGCTCTCTTGATGAGACGTGATCGGGTGCCTGGAGGTTGAGCAAAGAGCCGACGACATCCGCGAAATCCAGCAAGAAATTTCACTCCTAGCCACCTGCTCGTCGCCCTACATCACCAACTATCTCGACTCCTTCATCCGCGGCACGAAACTCTGGATCGTCATGGAGTATCTTGGCGGCGGCAGCTGTCTGGATTTGCTGAGACCGGGGCCGATGGAGGAGAAGTTCATTGCGGTGATTATAAGGGAGTTGCTGCTGGGGCTGGATTATTTACATGCTACGGGGAAGATTCATCGGGATATCAAGGCCGCGAATGTGCTGTTGAGTGAAGAGGGGAGGGTCAAGATTGCGGATTTTGGCGTGGCGGCGCAGCTGACGAATATCAAGTCGCAGCGAATGACTTTTGTGGGCACGCCGTTCTGGATGGCGCCGGAAGTTATTCAGGAAACTGGGTATGACTTTCATGCCGATATCTGGAGTCTGGGCATCACGGCTATGGAGATGGCGCTTGGTGAGCCGCCGAGGAGCGACGTCCATCCAATGAAAGTGCTGTTCTTGATTCCAAAGGAGAAGCCACCGCGTCTTGAGGGAGGCAAATGGAGTCGGGAATTCAGGGAATTTGTGGCGTTGTGTCTGCAGAAGGATCCCGAAAGACGGCCGAGCGCGAGGGCGTTATTGAAGCATTCCTTTGTGAGGCGAGCAGCGAGGACAGAGATCCTGCAGGAGTTGGTCTACAAGGCAAGATCGTATGATACGAATGCGGTCAAGGGGAGGGACGTGAGGTTCTATGAGGAGACGCTAAGGGATGTCAACATTGAGGATGTTGATGATGAGTGGGTGTTCGACACGATCAAGCCACTGGCTAGTGTAAGACAGCCGAACTTTTCAAAGCACACTGTCAAGAGACGGAAGCTGGAGAGGATCGCCAATGATGACGGAACGGAGATGGACGCGACTGCGGCTGCGATGGAAGACATGAGTCTTGATGCTGGGCCACTGCGCGACACTCCAGGAAGGCGATCAGTCACGCCGACGCAAGACCCTTCAACAATCAGGACGCCGAAGATTCGCAAGACGCCTCGCATCGCATCCTCAGCCACCGCCCGCAAAGTGTCAATCGCGTCACCTATAGCACGGCGTGTCAGCTCGCGAAAGACTTCAGGCATGACACCTACTGCTCGGCGGATTAGTGGTCAGCCGAAGCAGCCTCTGGGTGCCGATCTGTCGTTCGGAAACGGTGCTTCCACAGTGCGACTCTTCAAGCGATTGACGTCCGAATCTGTACCGTCGACAATGGACTCGCTCCAACCTGAGAAGCCGACGGAGCCATACAGCAACGAGAGCTTCGACTCCGACGCCGAGAATCGAGCACCACCTCCTCTGCCACAGCGCGAATCATCGCAAGCACCGACTGTTGTCCCGGCAGCTACGAAGGAGTCTCTACTCGGCCGTCGCAGCTACGCGAAGGCCACTGAACCAGCATTTCAAGAAGCTCTAGCAGCGACTGGCGATCGCACTAAACGCGAAACACTCTCGCGCGTAGCAGAGGCCTGGAGCGCCCTCGACGAGCTCGATCCAGAAGGCGAACTCATACTCCTGAGGTCGCTGCTCACCAAGATCCAAGCCGACCCGAAGCTCGCCGCAGCGCTCCTCCCATCGCTAGCCTCAGCATCGCAACCCACATCAATCCGCACAAAGAGCCCGACCAAGAAAGTCTCCAGCATCGCCTCCAACGCCTCCACTCTCGTCAACGCCGAGCTCTCCTCCAGCACCTCAGACACCACGCCCTTCTCGCCCTCCCACCGCACACCGCACCCCTCGCCCTCCAAACCCTCCACCCTGCGCAATACGACTTCAACGCCACCCCTCTCGCCTTCAAAACACAGCCAGCAGCGCGAACCCTCCAGCCCGAGTAAGTTGGTGACGTCGCCGCAGAACCCACGGCTAAAGAAGATGAAGAGTAATCAGAGTTTGGCCCGGGAGAGGGAGAGCGAGCGGCAAATGAGGGATGAGAAAGCAAGGCTGGAGGAGAAGATGCCTGGAGGAGGTGGGAAAGTGGGGATGGAGCATGTGGGGTTGCTTGAGGGGGTCATGTATGGACGGTGGGTTGAGGGGTTGGAGAGGCGGTGGCCGGGGGTGTGAAGAGATGGAGGGGTGAAGTCAAGGGGCATGAGGCAAGACGTGGATCAGAGGAGAGAGAGCGATGTATTGACTTCTTGTATGATGCGATTTGCATGGCAGCAGGCTGCATTTGGGAGGTGGAGTTCTTGGCTTTGGGAGATGAGATGGTGAACGGCTGTGAGCGGTGAACAGGACCGCGTGTACATAGACGAATCAACAAGGTGAACACCTACAGTGGTCGACTGTCAATGGTTGCACACTGAGGTCCCGAGTCAAAGTATGTAACCTTGCTGGGTACTTAAGACACGCGTGGTGTGGCAATGATGTACTCCAATTTTGCCACTTCACCCTACCAAGGAACGGTGCGTCGAAGGACTATCATGACCTGCTCGACAGCAGCGTGACAATACCAGGAATAGTATCACGATCCATAAATTCCCCATAGATCTCGGCATGGCTTCTCACACATCGACGAAACGACAGGGAATCAGCGACTACTTTGTCACCTCGCCACCCAAACGCCCACGCCTGGAAGTGACCAAGATCACTGCCTCAAAGTCCAATTCGGGGAATATCGCAACTTCAAACCCGCTCGACTCTCCAACATTGTCCATAGAGGTACCCCATCCTACCCTTCCTGGCCTCTCAACTCTGCCCTCCTTCCTCACGCCCTCAGAGGAAACCTCACTGCTCGCCTTCCTCGCTAACCAGAAATGGCGCACCGATCTCACCCGCCGCTGCATACACTACGGAGGGACCTACTGCCTTATGCCGCCTCGCTCGGCCTCGCCCTCCACGAGGAAGAACATCGAGGCACAGATCTTCAAAGCCGATCCATTACCACCGGAACTGGACTTTGTAGTAGACCGCATGGTAGAGACTGGCCTGTACTCGGACGACGCGAGACCGGAGTTCTGCATTGTGAACGAATACTCCCCCGGCCACGGCATCTCCGCTCACGTTGAAAACTTTCGTTTCGGCGAGCCCGTCGTCGGGCTAACGCTAGGGCAAGCGGACACGATGCGTTTTCACGAGTTGGTGGAGGAGGGTGATGGAAGTGTGCGAAGTGGGCTGGCGGGCAAGGCCGCAAGGACGGGCAGGAAGGTTGATGTGGTGTTGGAGAGACGGGGGCTGGTGGTCATGAGGGGTGAGGCGAGGAGGAAGTGGCAGCATGAGATTGTGAGGGGACGGATGAAGGGGAGGGGAGAGGGGTGGCGGAGAGTGAGTCTGACGTTTAGGGTTGAGATAAAGAAGGGGAGGGGGAGGTGAGATCAGGTAGGGGAGAAAAGACGTGAGGGATGGCCATCGCCCGAGACCGACGCTAGAGAGGCATCCCAGTTCGAATAGAACATCCGGAGTATACATGCCTGGTCGTGGAAGTCTTTCAAGTATATTGCGAAGCAGATGGGTGCGCTTGCCTGTACTTATTGTATCCATATCTTCACTGTTCAAACGCTCTCCGGCTCTCTACCCGAGACTGCAAGACGTGCTCCCAACGCATTTCGGAGTTCCTGGACCATGTCGATGGAATTGACACCTCCACTCCGGGCTCGACGCTGAAATTTTCGTGCACGGCTCCCGCCACCGCAGCAAGTGCATCTCCATCGCGTACCCAGCCGGTAGCCCTTTGACCCATTGCTTGTCCGGGTGCGGCACACTGTCGTAGTATGCAGCTCCCAACGCTACCACTACCTGTCTCAGCATACACTCAGGTTCAGTACTCTGCCAGATGTCTCTTATGACCCGCGTGCACGGCTTTCCCTTTCCGACCTTGACATGTCTGGCGATATAGAAGTCCATGACTGCGTTACAGAACTTGTCGTCCTGCATATACTCCCCAGCCAAGTACAGGTCAACGATGGGCAGACACCTGCACCACATGTCGTCAAAGTAGCAATCCGTACCAAGTAGAGGGTCGAATGTTCCTTGATATAGCCATTCTTGGTACATATGCCAAGTTCCGCGGGCGATGCGCATGTGTGACATGGTCCTCGGGTCCAGCGGAGGGAGATCGTCTCGAAGGGCAGCCTTCAGCACAGGGCATGGGACGGAGACCGAGCCCACGTCTATGTGATGCTCAGTCCCGTCAATGTCGACGATACCGACGATACTTGAGAACGAGATCTTACAGCTCGACATCGTCCCGTCTCTCTTCGGCTGCTCGACCCTCGCGACCTCCTTAAAGGGCCGTTTTGCGCCGCACTTTGGCCAGCCATTCGTCTCGGCTTCGGCTTGCACTCGTTCGAGCGTGTCTCGTCTGTGTTGGCGCCTATGTTGTCAGTCAACAGTGTACACGTAAGACTGATACATGCACTCACTGCTTCTCCCACTTGTCCGGCTCTCCGGCGAGCTCATCGTTGAGATCGTAGGCTGCAGCCATACCAGATTTATTCGTGTGCAACCCGTGCGGGCTGAGTGGACGTCAGTACGTATTTCTATGCCGACGGAAGAGGGCCACACACCCTCTGTATATCGCCCAGCTGCGACTGGACTCCTTCACAATCGGAGGTATCCCCTTGCGCTTCATCTCGGTGGTCTCGTCGCGGACCTGGACAAAGTGCCAGTGTGAGCTCGTAGCTACGAAGAGCGGAAGTCGTGGTCGGACGCGGAAGACCAAGTGATTGCAACATGTGTATTCTCGTGACTGTCCGCATGTCAGTGCTTGTGTCGAGGCCATTCACTCTACGTCTGCGCTGTGTATGACGTACTATGTAGGATGAAGTGAAGAGAACAACGCGGTGTACATATGAGTCAACAATCCCCGGGCGCCGTCAACGCAGAGGAAGAAGATGACGAGATAACCCGTAAGATGAGAACCATATTGTAGCTGTTCAATGTCTCCTTGGAGCCTAAGACGTGTGCCTGAGAAGACCTGCCTAGAAAGCATCTGCACGTAAGACGCGTCGAAGTAGCAAGTCACCAAAATGGAAGGTACGACCAGACGCGTTGTTTCGACTTCATACCTCATACTCATATTGCCACCCCTCAAGCAGGACTCCCCCGATTCCTCTCGCCACCCACCGCAGTCCCCACGTCCTCCTTCTTGACCTCGGTCCCCTTGACCCTCGGGAACCCAAAAGTCTTACTCACGCCCCCCTTCAACCCCTGCCACCTCCCCACCTTCGCCTTATTACTCCACACCAGCGCCCCAACCCATGGCTGCACATTCAACTTCAACGTCAACGTCGCATTCCCCACCTCCGCGATCTTGCCAGAGATGTCCGTAATCTGGTACTTCGGCTTCTGATCCTTCAGTCTCACTATTCCGGGCTGAGTGCCGGCTGGAAAGGCTGAGGAAAGGGATTTGAGAGCGGTGCGTTTCTTTTGGGATGTGGGTGGTTTCGAGGTGGGGTGGATGTAGGTGTTTTGGTGCCAGGGGGCGGAGAGCGAGGGGATTATGGCATCCCAGATTATGGCTTCGGAGTCAGGGGTAGTGGAGCTGGACTCGGAGGAGGGAGAGGGATAGGAAGCGGTTATGTAGAGGAAGATTTGCTTTGTGTTCCAGTTGAAGAGGGTGCTGAGATCTGTGGAGTCGTGTCAACCGAGTGTAGAGCTTACGCAGGATCACCCGTAACTTACCAGCATCTAGATCGAAGCGCACGTTCGCGTACTCCTCCCTCTTCGTACTGTAGTAGTGTGGCCGACGTTTCACTACCTGCACATTCCGCAACTCGAGCTTTGCTTCAGGCGACTGAGGGCTAAGTATCACGCTGAAGGCTATGGCGGCAGCAACGGCAAAGGCAACTGACGTGAACAGTCCGAACACATTCTGAATGCGCACAAATGTCGAGTGCATGGTGGCGTAGTGTACGAGCAGACTGGCTGCTGAGACGAGAATGTTTGTTAAGGCATGGGAAAGTGTTGTGCTGAGGACATGTGCTGGTCGAGCTTGAGGTGAGGTGGCAGTCTGGCCTTGGCGTTGTTTGAGACAAGGGGAGTGAATGAAACGGCAATTGAAGGTCATTAGCCTGTCAATGATTGGTATCTGAGTCTCTAACCGCATACACAATGACCGCTCTCCTCCCTCGTACTGGATATGGTCTTCATTTGCTGCAACGAACGTCCTTCGCGACCACCCTCCTCCTCAATATCCCCCCCTACATTTCGGAAGCCAACACGTTGCGTGCATCAACTCCCTCCCCATCATCCATCTTCAAGGTCCAGCCCGTCGTCCACCCAGCCTTGCGTTCGCTGACCATCTCCGAGCACTTGACGTCAGTAGTTCTCTTCAACGCCGCCCGCTCTGCTCCAACGACAGCTTCATCCTTGCAAAGCTGCTCGAGAATGCCCATTGACTTCGACAAGCCCGAGCTCAGATTCGTGTACTCGTACCCTTTGCATGGCAGGGTCTCGGTTGGCGGCCAAGTGAAGCACGTTGCTGAGTTGAGTCTCGGTGTCGTGAGCTCCTTGTTCGCCACGGACACTTGCTCATCGCCCGTGAGTTCGTTGTCTTTCTGCTTCAAAGACTGTTCCTCCTGCCCCTCCATCTTCTTTACCAACCCCATCTCTCTCAACGTCTTCGTGCATGACTCCTCGTAATTCATCTGTATCTCCTGCTGCAACAAGTCGACATCCCTCTCGTTCAGCTTCTCCGGCTCCTGGCGCCAATTTAGAAGTCGGAACAGGCGTAGGGCGTCTACGTCTTTGCAAGCGTCCTCGCTACTCTGCATGTCGCTTGACATGGCGTTGCGACGGCGGTTGGCTGATTTCCCGGCTGAGTTTGGGAACGGCGTAGAGTCAACATTGAAGAGCTCATCGTGGAGAACAGTGTCGCGCTCCCACAAATATGTAAGCTCCGGACCAGCGTCGAAGTCAAAAACGGAGTCGCGGCGAAGCCGGTGGTCATGCTCCGACTGCTCGATGGTATGATCAGGCGCGGCAGACACCAGGCCCTGAGATGGAGCTGGAAGGTCTCCATTCGAAGGCGAAGATGATCTCTCGAGCGCGAGATTGTCCGAATGACAAGACAGGCCTGCCGCAGTCTTACGCTTGGGTGACTTCGACACTGAGACTGGGACCGGGGCTTTCCAGCTGCGCGCCTCTCGTTTCGGCGAAGCTCTGGGCTGCGTGACCGATAGTGGCGCTCGTCCCGCTTGACGAAACCTCCGTGACGACCTTGGTGTTTTCGGAGACGAGACGACTTCGGATGGCGTTGTGTCAATGTGGGTCTCAATGTTAAAGCGCGGACGCTCAGCTGTAGTGTCACGCATCGTCCAGCCCTTGACCTCGCGTGCCTCGTCTGTAGGAGCTGTAAGATCCCAGATGCTGGCCATGGTCAGAGGATTAAGATCAAGCGGGTTCTCCAGGAAATTAGAGTTAGCCTTGATCTGCAAGAAATTCTTCAATTCCGTCCTGCTCAGAGGCGAAGCGAAGTGCTCACGGCGCTTTGGAGGCGCGCGAGGAGTGTGACTCGGCGTAGCAGTGGAGCAGGACGAGGGCGGCTTGATGAGGGAGTCGAAGTATGGATGCTCGATCCTCGCATGGCGGACTCTGATAGGCGTACAAGGCAGCGACTGGTCAAAGAAGCTGTAGCCGTGAGCTGCTTGGCCAGCCTCAGTCAGATCGTGCAGGAGATGGTGGTCGAACAGGTTCCGTAAAGGCGACGTATCGAAGCATTCGTGGGCGGTAGGTGATCTGATCTCGTCGGAATTGCCACCGCAGATATCCGGCCTCCGCTTGATGTGTACAGGCACGGCAGCACGGACGATGCGTTCGAGCTTGACGTTGCCAGGGAAGACGTTGATGACGATAGCTGCAATGCCCAGTGGCATAACGAATCCGTCCTGTCGCTCGGCGCCGAATTCTCTAGCGAGGGATGCTGGCCATGTCCCTTCCAGACGTTGACTCTCGTTACTCCAGCCAATATGAGCAGGTATACTAGTCTCGTACTCGATGTGCAGTGCTCGATGGCCGGATGAGTCGCAGGCGGCGACTTGATCTAGTGTAGGGAATATTGCGACTGCTTTGCCCTCAGTAATCACATTCTGCAGGTCCACGAAGTCGATCAGTGGCAGACTGCGCGCGTAGTGGATGGTAATAGGTAGATCCTGCCGGGCGTACGAGACCACATCGACATGAAAAGTGACCTCAATCGAGGGAAATCGTCCGATATCGTGGAAGAAACACGTGCGCAAGGATGAAGTTCTCCAAATCCGCATCGAAACCGCGGCTTCTCGGCCAGCGGAAGAACTCGAGGTGCTTCTCGGTCACCTCTTCGCAGTCAAGGAGGGCTTGACGCATGCTATCGACGAGGCTAGCCACAGGAATAGTCACAGGCTGAGTGCCAAGATGTTGTAAATAGTGCGCGAACTCTCGTAAAAGCCATGAACCTTCCTGAGCTTGTATAATGTTAGCTCGCAACTGTCAATTACACGATACAGCGACGATGAGAGCGTACCTGTGTGTGTATTGCCCTGCGTACATGTGTGTATATTGCCCTGTTGCTCGAGAAAAGCCTCCGCCGCGATTGAGATTGTTTCGCGTGCCAGTACGATTTCGAACGTCTTTTCCTAGAAGAACACCTCGTAGGCAGCCAGCGTGTCCGGTAAGCGCCACACCGTAACGACGTCTTGATCTTGCACCCTCGCGAAGCCGTCTCTCGCTTGTGAGCTTGTGATGAGTCGGGGAGCACGGACGTAGTCGTCGTAAGCTTGAGTGGTTGCGTAGAAGAGATCGAGAGGCTGTTCGTACCGCTGTCCACAGGCGCCAGCGAGATGGATAGTCAGCTTGCTGATGAGGTCTTCGACACGCGTGCTGGTCTTGCTACGGCTGTGGCTGGCGGGCTTGGTGGGTGTGGTAGCCATGAATCCGGATGTTCGATTTGTGGGGTACTGTCTATGCTGCGAATCTCCGAATATTGATGCCCGGTAGTGATGGAATTGACGGTATCGCTAGGTAGGTGTTTTGACGATGTTGATGTATTGTGAGGGTCGAACGGTTAAGTAGTGAGTCTCATGTGCTGCAGTCGCGTTCAGCAGTCTGTTCACCGGCAAGCGCATCATGCACCGGCGTATGTACCTGCGCTTCTCCCGAATTGTGAACGTCTCCCTGTGCTACTACAGTAGCACCTGCAGCAGTGAATTAATATGTCGCCGTGTCCATGAGAGTCTCGAGGCCTTGACAGAAGACTTGCTGCCTGAGTTTCTCTCTCGTTGATGTTGCGTGACACATTGGCTGTCGTAAGTGCACTTATAGCAGCATAAGAGCCTTCAGACTTTCAGTGACAGACTGAGGTGCACCCCGGTACACTATGATGATCTCTTCACGAGATCGAACCTTCGTCCTCTTGCAGAAAGTCCAGTATGCGTAATGATCATGAGTATGATCACACAGCATCCATACTTGCCCTCGTACTCAATACCTCATTGCGATTGCCGAGCTTCGAGATCTGCAGGAAGGCATCAACACCATACCCCTCAAGACTATGCACCTCGAGACTTCCAGCCCAGTACTCGGCATAAATCTTGCTCATCGGCAGACCCATGCCAAGTCGCAGATCGGGTGGTCGACTCGACAATGCAGTAAGCGATGAGCCATACTTCTCGCCACTACCTTGACCAGATCCGGGTGAGTGACTTCGATCGGGACCAGTAGAGTCGGCCCAGCGGAGTTCTTGCATTGTCCCAGCAAGCTTGGGTACCTGCTCGAGGTTCTGTAGGCGCATGTTGCGACGCGGGCCTTTTGCGAAGGACCAGAGGTATGGCAAGATGGCACGATCGATGCCGCCGCCTTGATCTGAGACGCGGATGATCACGCTTTGTGCAGCTTCGCAGATGAGGACTTCGATAGGTCTGGGGCTTGACGACTGTCGCTGTTCGATCACGCCCTGCATGCTGTTGCGCAGAAGCTCGCCGATGATGTACTCAATATGAGAAGGAACTGGAAGAAATGAGCTTGTGACTTACAGGTGACTATGTTTCGGGACCTACTATAAGGGAACGTCGTATCCAGGTGGCCCTTGATTACCACTTCAGGAACCGCCACAGATGGGCCGTACGCCTTGGACATAAGCTCCGTCGCAGTGGCCGCACATGTCTCGATGATCTCCTTAGCACTGCACTTGAGGAAGATCTCGCCGACGAAATCGTCCTCGGGCGCCATCGCCGACTTTTTGGCATTGGGGAAATGCCACGCAGAATGAAACGTCTCGGTCAATGCCAGATGCTGCTCGGCAATCACTCTACGACTAATCCGAGACCGTAACAGCGTAGTCATGAAACGATCACATTCCTCGCTTGAGACTGAGTCCTGGATTTCTAGCACTCCCATGCCAAGGCTGGGAATCACACTGAGATGTTCCTGGAGGCACTGGACGAGCACCTCACGGTATTTGTCATTATCCTCGAGGGTACGGATCTCAGGCACCTTGCGAAAGCGTTCGAAGGCTGTGTAGTATAGCTCGTACACGTGAGCTATGTGTCGGTTCTTGAGAGCTGAGTAAGGCAGCGTCTGCATGTTACGCAAGCGGTGAGCGATCCTCGTAGGCAGCTCAAGTCGAGCATAGTTGGCGCCCTGTATGAGGCGATCCTGCGTCAAGGTGCGGCCAAAGAAGGTCAGCTGTCGAAGGCTGATCGGTCGGACCTCCCTTTGCACCCATTCATCGAGGATTGATGAAGGTCGCCAAGGGGGTGCAACATACTGAGCCGGTCTGCTGGCAGCTGCTGCGACCGCGTAGCCCCTTCGTTGGGGTCCGCGGAGCATCAGCAGCCCAGGCGACGCGACAGGCGCCCAGCTTGTGACCCTCATGCTGACCTGGGATGCTGACGGGGACCTCATTATCTACATCCTCAGACAAAAGATATGGAAATGCCAAGTCTCTGCCCCGCGTCCTTGACTCGACTTCAGATCTAGCACCATGGCACATCTATCATCATAATGCACCGCTGAAGGCACATGAAGAGTCGGACCGGTGCGGCAAGCACGACTGAAGTATATGCTGATGCGACTTCACTTCTGCGAAAGCAGACTTTTCTGCTTGCACGTGACTTCACGGCCGAAAGTGCCTGCGCTCCTTCATCCCATGCCTTTGTCAACAGAGACATGACGTTGCCACGTCCCGCAAAATCCGCAGCCAGTACGAGTTGACCTTGCGTACTCGCGTCTGCCAACATCTCACCTCCACGCCATCTTCCATAGCGCTACTTGATTGTCTTGCGCAGACCCCTCAACTTACTCCTAACTTATCCCGAATACCCTCGTTTCCTCCCACGTAGCGGCATCTGTGCTGGCGCATGCACACTAGGCCACTGCAGCTGCGAACATGGATCAGGTAAGCTACGCTGGTGTGACCACGCATATGCCACAGACATGTGATTTGAGACTTCGGCTGTCCATTCGAGTCTCCATTGCCTGGAATGCCATGCCATTGATGCTTCTATGCTGACCATGCACCACTAGATTGGCAGCGACATGCAGCTGGACTCCGACTACGACGAGAAGACCTACGTGAACGACACAGAGAGTGTGGCACTAATAACGAATGATGATGCCGACAGCATGTTGGACGAATCGCTGCCGCCAGCGGAACCTGCAAAGCCAATGGCAGACGATCATGAGGCAATGAAGGAGCGGTTCCTACCATCATCGCCAGATTACGAGACGGAAGCCGAGGCGATCTTTACGTGGGACATCACAGATTGGCGGTCATTGCCTAAGAGGACACATGGCCCGACGTTCAACTGTGCTGGCCATCCGTGGCGGGTGCTGTTCTTCCCTGCTGGCAATGCTGCCTCAGAAAGTGTCTCGTTCTACCTGGAGCAAGGATTCGGCGATGAGAAGCCAACGGATGACTGGTATGCGTGTGCACAATTTATGCTTGTGCTGTCGAATCCGAACGATCCGTCGATCTACATACACCATGAGGCGAACCACCGGTTCACACTGGAGGAGGGTGATTGGGGCTTCACACGGTTCGCCGACAAGAATAAGATATTCGCGGCAAGTTACGATGGTGCCGACAGACCACTTGTCGAAGGTGACACGGCGCGGATGACTGCATACATTCGAGTGCTTAAGGATCCCACCGGCGTGCTCTGGCACAACTTCGTCAACTACGACAGCAAGAAGGAGACGGGTATGGTCGGTCTTCGGAATCAGGGTGCTACATGCTACCTGAATTCTCTACTGCAATCGTTGTACCTTACCGGCGCATTCCGAAAAGCAGTTTACCAAATACCAACCTCCACTGAGCAGGAACGGACGAATTCGACATCAGCATACGCACTACAGCGGCTATTCTACAGGCTGCAAGCAGATCAAGTGGCAGTCTCGACACAAGAGCTCACACATTCATTCGGCTGGGAAAGCCGACAAATTTTCGAGCAACAGGACGTTCAAGAGCTGTCCCGCATACTCATGGAGAAGCTGGAGACGCACATGAAAGGTACAGAGGCTGAGAAGGCGCTGCCAGACATGTTCGTGGGCAAAATGAAGACGTATCTGAAATGCATCAACGTGGACTACGAATCAAGCCGCACAGAGGAGTATTGGGATCTGCAACTCAATGTTTCGGGATGCAAAAGCGTAGATGAGAGTTTTCGGGACTACATACAGGTGGAGACACTTGAGGGCGACAACAAATATGCTGCCGAGGGTTATGGACTGCAGGAGGCTAAGAAAGGCGTCATTTTCGAAAGCTTCCCGAATGTGCTGCATCTGCAGCTCAAGCGATTTGAGTACGACTTCCAACGAGATGCAATGATGAAAGTGAACGACCGATACGAATTCCCGGACGTGCTAGACTGCACACCATATCTGGATGAGACGGCTGACAAGTCGGAACCCTGCATATACCACTTACACGGCGTGCTCGTGCACTCTGGTGACCTGAACGCCGGACACTACTACGCTTTCCTGAAGCCCTCGAAGGAGGGCGACTTTTTCCGATTCGATGATGATCGAGTGACTCGTGCGACGAAGCGTGAAGCGATTGATGACAACTTTGGTGGAGACTACGCCACGAACGGAATCAATGGTGCTGCCAAGGGCCAGAATCCGTACACCAGACAATGGTCAACAAAACGCTCTAACAACGCGTACATGCTGGTATACATTCGAGCAAGTCAGCTTGATCGAATACTACCTCCAGAGGAACAGATGCAACCACCCGAACACTTGCCGATCCGGATACAAGAGGAACGCGTAGCAGCTGAAAAGCGAAGGAAAGAGCGCGAAGAGGCTCATCTGTACATGAACGTGTACGTCGCGACAGAGGCGAGCTACAGAGCGTACGAAGGCACCGACATTATCAACTGGACCTCGGAGTCTGAGACCGACCTGTCAGCGCCCAAGATCT
>KZ111140.1:1960839-1975593 GCA_002077045.2 Rachicladosporium sp. CCFEE 5018
CAGGTCACATCGAAGTAGGCTTTAACAACCATATTGGCGGTGCTTGCGTGGAATGATCGAGTGGTTGAAGGTGTGGAGGAAAGTATCCGAGAGGATGATGGACCCAGTCGTGTTGTTGGTTGAAACTTGAACATATTTCAGGCCAGGTGAGGGGCACTTGTTGTGGATTGCTCTGAAAGGCAAGAACGACCCCGCCAGCAAGGTGGGATGGTGGGGCAACTGTGGGTGGCACAAGAAACGTCAGCATTGAATCGGAGGTAAGCTGCGGCGACGCCGGGTATGCTGGCTTGGCGTTGAACATCGAAAGGGGCAGCTTGAGGAGGCGAATGCTGGATGTTGGGGAGGAGGTGCAGCAAATGCCATGCTGCCATGCTACCACGCGCTGTGGGGGTGATGCATGATGTGCCATGTTGGTCCTGGAGTGTGGGAGGACCTACCAAACACGATCTATTGTATGAATGGAAAGTACCTGCAATCTCGTCAATCGGTGTCCCGAGTCGTCCTTTTTGCAATGCAGAGGTAGGTGAGCGGAGCCGACTTACTGGTGTACAGAGTGTAGATACTACAACGACAGAAGGGAGATTGTAATGGCGATGAAAATGTAATTCATATGCACTACCCGATCGAGAAGCATTGACTCGGATATGAACGTTGCACGATGGTGACATAAGCGGGCATCACTCCAGAGATACAAGACTGACATTGATGAGACCATGGGGGCATGTGATCAGCTACACGCCCGCACTGTTCGATCCGTTTTCGCGAGCTTGTCGCAGCCATCCGAACATCGCGGTCAAAGGTCCAGGTCGGGTTACTGTGAGATCTTTCGACCACAGCCAGATGCAGCGAGATCCAGGGTCCAGCTTCACCACGGATACTCCCGTCTGAGGACATCTTGTAGTGCAGCCGTTGTCCCCTGCTCAACGTGGCTGCCATTTCGCGTGCACCTCACCAAAGGATCGCGCGTAGCCTCTCCAGCGAGTCATAACAGTCCCAATTCCTCTCAACACCCGAGATCGCCCCTGGCCGTCGCCCAAGATGGACTGGAACGACATACGAAACCAGGTCAGCAATATAAGCCTTTACGACATAAAAGCAGGCGTGCGAAAAGTCCAGAATGGTAGCTACATCTATGAATGGGGTTATTGTCCCAGGACTGACCCTCGGCAGCTGTCATGAACTATACCGAGACCGAGTCCAAGGTTCGCGAAGCCACCAACAACGAGCCATGGGGCGCCTCGTCGAGTCTCATGCAGGAGATTGCGAACGCTACTTTCAACTAGTATGCCACTGCGAGACCTTCCACAATCCTTCGCGACACTGACCGTCCCGTCCACAGTCAACTTCTGAACGAGATCATGCCCATGATCTACAAACGCTTTACCGAGAAGGCTGCCGAAGAATGGCGCCAGATCTACAAATCGCTCCAGCTTCTCGAGTTCCTGATCAAGAATGGCTCTGAGCGCGTCATAGACGATGCTCGCTCCCATTTGTCACTTCTCAAGATGCTGCGCCAGTTCCAGTACATTGATCAGAACGGGAAGGACCAGGGAGTCAATGTCAGGAACCGAAGTAAGGAATTGGCTGAGCTGTTGGGCGACGTGGAGAGGATACGGGCGGAGCGAAAGAAGGCGAAGGGCACGAGGGCGAAGTATGGAGGCGTAGAGGGGGGTGCAGGGCTCGGAGGAGGATCGAGTAGTCATGCGGACCGGTATGGAGGTTTCGGAAGCGAGACGGGAGCTGGGTATGGCGGCAGCACGAGAGGTGTCTACGGCGATGGCGGTGGATTCGGAGGAGAGAGTCATGACGACTACGAGGATCCAGGACGGCGAGGCGGGGCAGAGCGGTTCGACGAGTACAACGAGTTTGACGACGGTGGCGCACAAGCCACACCCGGCAGACGAAGAGCAGACGCACCCGGAAAGGCACGAGTCACGCCGAAGAAAGTCGCACCACCGCCAAAGCCAAAGGAACCAGAAGTCGACCTCTTTGATTTCGGCGACGAACCTGCCACCACCTCTGCGCCAGTGATCGCACCCGCACCCTCGGCTCCATCACTCCTCGCACCCGCCTCAGCACCAGCAGACGAAGACGACTTTGACGACTTCCAATCCGCCACCCCCTCAGCCTCAACGTCGATCTCCGCGCTCCCACCTCCAGCACCCCCAAAACCAAACTACAGCTCCTTCGCCCTCCCCTCACATACAGCCGCTCCCACAACGCAGCAGCCCGCAGCTTTCAACAACCTCCTCTCCAGCAACGGCTCCGCCGCGAAAGCAGGCTCCTTTTCCTCCGCCTCCTCCACGCCAGCGCCATCCGGCTACCAACCCACCGGACCAAACTACTACACCTCCGTCCCCGCCCCCACCTCCAGCAGCGTAGCCACAACCTCAGCCTTCCCCACATCCGGCTCCAGCACGTCACTGGGCGCCACAGCTTCAAAGCCAGCAGCGAAAGCCGGAGGCGGCGACGTCTTCGCCAACCTCCTCTCCGGCACAGCACTGAAGAAAGACGGCAAAGCTGGCGCGGGCAAGGGTATGACGATTGCGGATATGGCGAAAGCGAAGAGTCAGGCAGGGTTGTATGGGGCTAATGCTGCGGCTACTGCGCCAGCTGCGCCATTGGGTGGGGCTTCGAATGGGAATGGGGCGAAGAAGGGGACGGGGAGTTCGGGGTTGGACGATTTGTTGGGGTGAATGCGAGGAGTGAGATGGTCATGATCGTAGGCTGTCTTGAAGGGAGTGAAGTTCTGTGGGGAAAGCTACAAGTTACGATGCAGGGCGCGGACTTGGATTACGGCTCCTGAGCCTCTGCACATTATGATGGACAAAAGTGGACTGTCGATGCAGCAAGGCTTGGGAATCAGGATGTTGGATAGCTACGCAGGTACGATGTAGCGCGCAAGTAAGTAGCATAGAATAGAGCATTCTAGTTCTGTTCGCTATTCACTGAATTTTGATATCCGTCTGCTCACGGGGTCTGAGCCCTCCACCCGCTCCGCCTGGCTCCCACGTGTATCAACACGCGCGGTTCGGACATCCTTCGTAACGCTACGTAGTCCCTGCTCGACGACGAGCTGCTCGCTAGCATCGGTGTACACCATAATATGCGCTGCACTGTGGTAGCATCAAGGTGGGCTGCGAGGGATGACTGGTGCGAATGCCGCGCGTCGAGAATCTTCAAAATGTTTCCAGCGGTTGGCAGTGGAAGCTCTCGCGTGTCATGCCTGGGAGATCAGTACAGATTGTCTGGGCACAGGCGGTCTGGCCGGAGCTCTGCGGCTCTCTTGATGAGATGTGACAAGGTTCCTGGAGGGTTGAGCAAAGAGCCGATCAAGCGTCTCGCGAGCTTGTCGGCTTGCACGCGTCGCGGATCGTTAGCCTTGCGACGACACAGTGACGAGATATGTCTTGAATGCTTCGCCGATGCCTTCCGGCGCTTCCACCGCCCGAGTATGACGGGTAATGAATTCTTACGATCGATCAAGTCGATCAAGGCGCAGTCCGAATCGTCGTGTCCGGAGCTTGGCCATATACGTGTGCTGCAGGCAAACCTTGATCGGCACCTGGTCCTTGCGGCAGGGGTGGCTCAGGCACGCCAGATCATCCTGGTTGCGGAGGACCCCAGCCAGAGTGGCCATCTGCTCCGGAAGCGGCTCCAGCACCAGCACCCGCAGGCTGAGGTGGCATATGCTCGGCCATCTCGGCGGCATTGGTGGCCAACCGGAGGTGATTGGCGAAGTCATCGCAAGTGCGGAAGTCGCGGCAGCTTCGAGGTCGTCAGTCTTCTGTCGGCCTGTGTATGCGGTCATCCAGCCGCTCGAACGCATCGCGATTATAGGGTAGTTCCTGCACATGATCGGAGACAGGGAGCTGTGGTACTGACCTCAGTGGTATCCACTCCTGCTTCACCGAATCCCAGCGATGGTTCTCGTGCGTGGTCTTGCTGAGTGCTGCCGGACCGTACTCTTCTACCAGCAGGTCGGAGTAGGCGAAGGGCACTCGCGTGTTCACGCCCTCGAACGTAGACTCTCGAAGCGGGAAGATGTCGTCGTACATGTAGTGATGGTTGTCCTTGACCATCATCGCACCATCGACGCCCTTTTCCTGAGCCGTGCGATTTCGGCGGAGCGTGGTGATGTCAATGAACAGTCCGGTCTGGGTGCAGATCCATCGAGCATCAATCACGTTCGTCGTATCTGAAGTGCTATCAACGTGATAATGTGGATTGATTTCGAGAAGGTAGTCCCTCCCACCATCTCGACCTGGCTCAGCGTAGTGGTGCATTGACATGTTGTAGTAGTTTGCCAGGTGGTCGATCGATCTCTCCGACACCATGACATCGATATCGGAGTCCCATGGTAGCGCGTTCCTGTTCCAGTACCAGCCGAGAAGCGAGCCATGCATGAGCCAAGTCTCGATGCCAATGTCATTCTGAAGTGTTTGTCAGTAAATTGCTATGCGCTAACCAGTCGTATTTGCTTTACTCACCATCGTCTTGAAGTAGGTATGCGTCAGCGCTGTCAGATGTTCTCGTCGTGCATCGTACGGTAGCTTCCCACCAGCAAAGCGACCGTCATAGTGTCCACTGAAAGAAGCCTCATGGAAATATTTGCCAGGTGCATTCTGGTTAGGACTGACAAGCTGCACTGTCTGCGGCTTCACGCGGTGGTGGGGCGATTTCACTCTCTCATCACGATCGTGGCCGCTGGGGACTGCGAGGGCGTTTGCAAGATCCTGGCATGCCCATCCGACGAGCAGCCAGGCATAGCGTCTACGCATCGTAGAGTAGCTGCCAAGCGTCGGACGTTACAGACGACGTGAGCATAATGAAATAGATTCTTCACCTTTCAGCTTTCGGACATACGCACCGCGACGATAAGAATGAGCACGCGACATCTGCAGGGGCTAAGAGGTAGAGCATCTCTCGTCGATAGGGAGTGGGTCAACACTTTATCGCCGCGTGTCATGCGCCACACAACACCGGGCGTTGCCATTTTGGACCATTGCGATCAGGTCGCAAGGCTCCGGCCAGGAATGTGTTGTGCAGAGGTGCCGCTCTACCCGGGGAGGCCACTCATGTGGCTGCTGCTAGCAGTTGCAGTACCGCAAAGATGCAGAGAGCCTAGGCCATCGGCCATCCATAGAACGAAGAGTGCACTGTCCGTAGCAGAGTCCGCGAGACAGCCCTCTGCAGCCCTGGCGAGACGCGTCAGCACCGAGAGTGCAGCGTGCGCCAGATGGACCAGGATTAAGATTGGGACCAAGCCTTGCGCCGAATGCTTGTCAGAGCTTAGCTTTTCTTTATCGCTATGGGTGCCGAGTGCCGGGCATTTGTCTTGCCTGTGCTAATACGTACGCATTCTTCACTGTTCGATGGGCGACGCAGAATATGCACACTGCAGATGGACAACTGCTATCTTAGTCGAGTTACTGCGTTGCATCGCGAATTGTCTGCTTCAAGATCATCGCGCAGATGTCACCGAACAATATGGTGATGACACGCCGTACTACATGGCTACACTGGCGTCGAAACAGTAGGAGTCGAAATAGGTGCATGATGAGATTAGCTGGGGCTCGTTGTAAACGCAGTACTCTATATGTATTCGAGTTCGAACTCTGCTGCTTCCACATGACTCGCATCAAAATCTTGGCGCGATGTCGGCTCCGCACCTCGAATTTGACGACACCCAAACTTCTGCGACGACGACCATCGACGACCGCCCTATAACCCACCCCACCTACAACTCGTCAATACCGCCAACATGTCCGGAAAGAGAGGGTATGTCGCCATCACTCTACCCGCTCTCGAGTCTCTTCAGGTCATGCTAACACCCTTAGCCGCGGTTCCACCTCCGGTAACAAGCTGAAGATGACGCTTGGTCTCCCAGTCGGCGCAGTCATGAACTGCTGCGACAACTCCGGCGCCCGCAACCTGTACATCATCTCCGTCAAGGGTATCGGTGCACGCCTCAACCGTTTGCCAGCTGGTGGTGTGGGAGACATGGTCATGGCTACGGTGAAGAAGGGAAAGCCTGAGCTGAGGAAGAAGGTCATGCCCGCGGTCATTGTCAGGCAGAGCAAGCCGTGGAGGCGGGCAGATGGCATATTCTTGTACTTCGAGGATAATGCTGGTGTGGTGAGTGCTGGGCGTATCAGGAATTGGAGGTAGAGATAGAGGGCTGACGGAAAACGCACAGATCGTGAACCCGAAGGGCGAGATGAAGGGATCGGCTATCACAGGACCCGTTGGCAAAGAGGCAGCAGAGCTTTGGCCGGTAAGCACATTTGGCGAAGAAATGCGCAGGAAGCCACTAACAACATGCAGCGTATCGCCTCGAACTCCGGTGTGGTGATGTGAGCGTGCTTGATGGACCGAGCGAACGATTTCTGGAGTGGGTGAACATGGCGTCAATAGGCGACGGCGAGCGCCGAGATGGTCAAGCATCAGGACTGGCGACGAAACTCATGCGAGACAGATGTTATTCTGTAGAGCGCCACGAAGTCACTCGATAGTCATTGCACCAAAAGCACAACCAAGCGTTCCAATCACATCCAAGATGATGCTTCACGCGATCCAGTCGTGATGCAAAGCGCTCGAACATGGCACACAACAGAGCCCAGGCCAAACTTTATCCTGAAGAAATGCTGTACAGCCCTGAACGCCTCTTGAAGCAGTGTAGATACAGAAGATCCTTTCACACCCTACCCTTCGTCACAGCCCGTCTCGAGCCCATGAATCTCCTTTTCTCCCTCGCATCCAGCAGCGCCACAACAGCAAAAATTACCCCAAAAACCACAAGCGGAATCAAGTTCCACCTCCAAGCTCTCATGATGTACAGATGATTCCAGATATTCTTCCGATCGCTCTTCTCCGCTAATGGCAGCTTCAGCACAGCCTTGAACCAGTTCTCCGGCGTCCAAGCCTGATTTGGGTAAGCGACCTGGTTCGGGTAGGGCTGGTTATTGAGTAGCGAAGCATCCACGATGTTTATAGTCTGGCCCCAGTGCTGGTACGTCAGGAGGTATGTGTACACTAGCGCTGCGATGCTGAGGAGTGCCGAGAGAACAGCCAAGACAAGCCATGCGTGGTAGATCGCTTTTGTGAAGCCTCTGTACTCGCCTCGTCGGAGAGCCCGAGCTCGAAGCCAAAGAACCAGGATGCCGCCAAGCCCGACGCCGACGAATGCTGTGCCTGCTGCGCCGTTGGACGTGTGGCCTTGATTCAGGAGGAAGTGCTTTGGTTTGCCGTGGAGTGTGAAAGTCGTGCCTGCCATCGTTGGAGTAGCGACTGTGTACTCGCCGCCTGCGAAGCGGTGTAGCCAGTACACCATGCTGGAAATGAAGGCCATCTCGACAATGCCGGTGAGCATGAGCAGGCCCAGGGAGAGGGGCAGGAGCCAGCGTGGGAATGCCATGGCGTTTTGGCGAGGATGTGATTGAGAGTCGTTGATAGCAAGGTTAGAGTAGCCGACTAACGGGTAGGTGTTTGACATGATGGAAGACGCGAGAAGGAGAGATATACATCGGAAAAAGAAGGTTGCGAATGCTTACCGACGGCGTGTAGGATGACTGCCAAGGCATGATGTGCAGAGCTTACTAGACCATCGTGTTGGCGTGAGTGGCCGCAGCCGGGGGCTTATACATTGTCAGCACTGTATTTTAATACACACGTGCGTAGCTGGGGCTGTTGGTCGTTGCTTGTCAGCGTTCTGACATTTAAGAAGTGGTCAGAGTAGACCCTGTAGTCGGCACTTCGCCGCATTTCATGACCGCCGTTGATGACCTTGAGCCTGGCTACTTTTCGGATGTGGTCGTGGTCCCATGTGGACGTGGTAGCTCGGTGCTTGTGTCGTGAACCCGCTGGAGATGGAGTCTTTCCTACGAGTCTGAATCATACTGATGATCGAGGACTGGCCGTCGTCGTGCCCATTGCAACGCGCTTATTAGCCGAGTTTGTCTAATGTGATATGTAGAAAGAGTAGCACCCTCGTTGTAATGAGGCCGTGCAGCCCATGAACTAAATATAGACCTCGCTTGACATGTGCTAGGGTCTGTACTTAGGGTTGCGCAACCCTAACCACACATTGGGGTTAAGTGCGATTAGCAGGATCATTCCATATCACCCCACCAGCTGGACATGAGGTCGATTCGGGAGCTAGAGAGAAAGGATCAACCCCTGTGGCATAAATCATGGACATCTGAGGTCGATTGATTCGTGTTTGGCGTCGGGATTCGCTTTTTGAAGTCATAACAGCCGTTGGCTGTTGGAGTCACCACAGTAGTGTACACATTGGAATAGACGGACCTTGAAGATCATTTCGAGTAAAACACATTGGAGGTTCACTTCACTATTCCCTCCTATCTCTACGCGACGTTGCTCGTTCATTCATTTGCTCTTCCGATCGGTATCTGCCAACTTCAGCTCTCACCCCGAACGTCAAACCCTGGCCCTGACTCGCCAACTGTCCGCAGAGACTCCTTACCTGATCAGCCCTCCCTTACTCACCACTGACGACAGCTGCCAAGCCCTCATCACTCAGTCGAGCTTCGCCACTTAGCGCGCCTCTTTCGAGAACATCCTCTGTGCCGTCGATGAGATGCTGCGAGTGTAGGGCCCAGTGGCCATGATCTTAGGCGGACAGCGGCAGCGAGGCAATGACACCACCACGACCTGCGCTGCACAGGAGGTCCGATTGCTGGGCCGGGCTGAGGCTGCAAGGCTTACCACAACTCCGTGATGCGAACTCGTACATGGGCTTTGCGGTCATTCAAGGCAGCCATCTCATCTGCCGCCAGTGACATCAATCGTAGTCCCAGTGACATAGCCAGCAGCAGGCGACAGCAGCCAAACAATCGCTTCGGCGACCTCTTCGGCTTCCCCAGCACGTCCAAGCGGCACGATCTTGCCCAGCCTCTCAGCGCGCTCCGGATCACCAGCAGAGAGATGGATATCAGTCTTGATGATCCCAGGTCTCACGCCATTGACTCGCACACCCAGAGGACCGAGCTCCTTGGATAAACCAGTGGTGAGCGTGTCAATTGCGCCTTTACTTCCAGCGTAGTCCACGAACTCATTTGGCGAGCCTAGTCGAGCTGCTGCTGAGGAGACAAGGACGATAGAGCGTTCTTTCTCAGTGCCGGGAGACTTGGGAAGGCGTCGAGCAGCTTCGCGGGCACATAGATAGGCTCCCAGAACGTTGATGTCGAAGACCTTCTTCATTCGCTCTAGAGTCATGTCCGCTAGTGGCATGCTGGGTGCAGTCACACCTGCGTTCACTACAACACCAGTAATGTGTCCACAGGAGGCCTCAAAGGAGTCGAACACGCGTAAGATCTCCGCCTCGACAGACATGTCGCCTTGCAAGATGAGAGCGTTGCCACCTGCTGCTCTCACAGCGGCTTCAGTCTCCATCGCGGCCGTCTTGTCCTGGACATAGTTGATGCCCACGGTCCAGCCTCGTTTGCCGGCTAGTATGGCTGTCGCACGACCGATCCCGCGGCTAGCGCCGGTGATGAGAACGTTGGTTGCCATGTTGGAGAGAATTGTAGGTTCCTCCTCAAGGTCTGAGTGTCAACGATCATCGTCCGCGTAGGTTTAAGTATTATATGCTCGTCTGCTCGGGGTAGTTCACTCCGAGGTCAAAAGCCACCAAGGTGCCGTGATGTCATAGATCTAGAACGCGCATTGGGACGCGATTGATTCATATCTCGTCTCCTTGTATTCAATACGCCCTATATCGTCCAACCGCGCAGCAGGCAGTGCATGCTCCCGTTTCGACGTCTTTTGCAGCGACACCGGCTCCAGACCGCACTCATCGCGACCCTGGGAGCTCACGGCGCAATACAGAAATCATCTTCAACTCCATTCGCGAACATGGCTCCCAAACGCAGAGCCACGTCGCCAGTCCGCCCTCCGCCAGCAAAGAAGCGCGAGATCATGAAGTCAGAAGATGGCGAAGATGAGATCCCGCATGAAGAACGCTCCGGCGTGGTTGATCGACGCTTCTATCCTCGTGAGATGACCAACGAGCGATGCGCCAAATACAACGATGGCAGCATACCGCGACCAATCGCGTTGCTCAACGCCGCGCTGCTGGACACAAGGGCAGGACGACGACAGATCTCGCCTGGCAAGTCCGTGGTGCACTGGTTCAAGCGGGATCTGCGGCTCATGGACAATCATGCGTTGTCACTAGCAAGTAGGAAAGCTAAGGACCATAGCATCCCACTTGTGTGTATGTACATCGTCAGTCCGGAGGACTTCGAGGCGCACAATACGAGTGCGGCAAGAGTCGACTTCGATCTGCGGAACCTGGAGCTTATGAAGCAGGACCTCGCCGAGCTGGATATCCCACTGTATGTCGAGACAGTCGAGAAGAGGAAGGACGCCATTCCTCATCTACTGGCGAAGTTCAAGGAGTGGGGAGCGAAGCATGTCTACTGCAACATGGAGTACGAGGTCGACGAGCTACGGCGGGAGACGAAGCTGGTGATGCAGTGTTTGAAAGCAGACGTCGCCTTCGAGGTTGTGCAAGACGATGTCGTAGTCGAGCCAGGCAAGCTCGCGTCAGGTGCGGGCAAGCAGTACTCAGTCTACTCCCCCTGGTTCAAGTCCTGGGTGAAGTACGTACACGAGCGTCCGCACGTCCTCAAGGAGCATCCTTCACCGACTGCCAACCCTTCCACCGCACGCGACACGTTCTCCGCTATCTTCGACGCTTCCATCCCACCCGCACCAGCGTGCAAAGCCCTCTCCACCGAAGACCGCGAGCGCCTCACCTCCCTCTTCCCCGCCAGCGAACACGAAGCCCTCATTCGCCTGAATACCTTCCTCTCCACCTCCAAAGCCCAGAACTACGCCCGGGCCAGGAACCTCCCCGCCACACCCGGCACCTCAGTCCTCTCCCCCCACTTCAGCGCCGGCACCCTCTCAACCCGCACAGCCGTCCGCCTCGCCCTAGCAACCACAACAAAATCCCTCGCCGCACTCGAGTCCAGCCACCCCGGCTTGCGGACCTGGATCTCCGAAGTCGCCTGGCGGGACTTCTACAAGCATGTCCTTGCGCACTGGCCCTACGTCTGCATGGCCAAGCCCTTCAAGTACGAGTACACGAACATCAACTGGGAGTACAACGACGCGCACTTCGAGGCTTGGGCAGCAGGGAAGACGGGCTACCCGATCGTCGACGCCGCAATGCGACAGTGCAATACCATGGCCTGGATGCACAACCGCTGCCGCATGATCGTCGCCTCCTTCCTCGCGAAAGACTTACTCCTCGACTAGCGCCTGGGCGAGAAATACTTCATGCTGCACCTCATCGATGGGGACTTCGCGTCCAACAATGGCGGCTGGGGGTTCGCGGCTAGCACGGGCGTAGATCCGCAGCCGTATTTCCGCGTCTTCAATCCATTGTTGCAGAGCGAGAAGTTCGATGCCGAGGGGGAGTATATCCGGAAGTGGGTGCCTGAGTTGAAGGATGTGGTAGG
Organism: Rachicladosporium sp. CCFEE 5018; assembly: GCA_002077045.2. NCBI lineage: Eukaryota > Fungi > Ascomycota > Dothideomycetes > Cladosporiales > Cladosporiaceae > Rachicladosporium > Rachicladosporium sp. CCFEE 5018. The sequence continues at coordinate 1,972,329 of KZ111140.1, forward strand.
AAAGGCTATACATGATCCTTATGGACGGGGTGCGGGGAAGGTGGCGGAGAAGGCTGGGTATCCGAAGCCGATTGTGGAACATAAGATGGCTAGGGAGAGGGCGTTGGCGAGGTATAAGGAGGGGATTGGGAGGGAGACGGCGAATGTGGGGGGTGGGGTGCATAATTGATGCGCTGAGAATTGCTCAAGGCCGGTCTGCTTTGATAGCGAGGCGACCAAGCTTAAGTGTATTCAGCGCTGAGGTGTTTTGAATCGATGCTGTAGAATATACTTGCTGTACCATATGCTATGCACATCGACTCCCGGGGTATCGGTCTTCCCTCCCTTCCCAAGCGGTGGGCTTCTCGCTCCACTCGGATCATTCAAAATGCTCCTACCGCTGAAACGCAAGAAAATTCCACGAAATTGCTCTACATAACCACACATCCCTTCTCCCCATCGCCCTTCCTACCCAACCGTCCAGTCCGTCCCGTAACCCAAGTCCTCACGCTCCTTCCAGCCATGCTCTTCCCATCATCTCCATCCACCCCCTCTCCCATCCCTCTAACCCCATCCTTATTCCGCCGTCGGAACACACTCTTCTTCCTCCCTGTACCCCTGCCCAGACTAGTCACCGCGCTCCGCTGCCCGCCACTCCCACTCCTCGTATGCCCACTCGGCGCCGGCGGATGCCAAGCCGTGATGGGATGGCCCACACTACCCGGCTGCGGCGGAGGTGAGCGATGCGGAATTTGATTTGAGGACTGGGAGGCGGGGAAGAGGGACGCGGAGTGTGAGTGAGCGCCGCGTTGGGACTGTGATTGGGAATTGTGTTGGGCGAGCGCGGCGGAGCGGAAAGCTGCCACGTGTGGGGGAAGGGAGTGCGGGATTGCGAAGGGGTTGTTCTGTTGGTGATTGGGTTGCGCAGGGCGTGCTGGTCCCGGTGGAATGCCGTTGTTGGGTTGTGAGGAGCCGGGAGGTGGTAAGAGGGAGGTACTGTAGCGGTTTTGTTGGGGTGGAGGGGAGATGTCCTGCGTTGGCGCGCTGGGTGGGCGGATGGTGGAGGCGGGGGAAATGGGCGTTTGCTCGCTGTCTTGGAGGAAGGAGAGCGGACGGACTTGCTGGATAGGTGTCATTAGGCTGCTGTTTGATGGTGATGTCGGTGTAGGCACATGGCCGTTGACATCGGCTGCGACAGGGCGGACGTTTTCCCAGTCGCCTATCAGGCTGGGTGCAGGTCCGGCTCCGGCAAGCGGCACAGCATTACTGTAGGCGCGTTGAAGATTTCGTGGTACTGGTGCCGCTTGTACCCCTGGCTGTGCCCGTGGGGAGGCAGCCATTGCAGCCGCGAACGCTCTATCGGCGCTGAACGACTCGCCCACAGCTGGAGGGGCCGTCATTGGTACAGCTCCAGGTGCGTTGCGCTCATTGCCGTTTGGTCGAGTGATAATCGCTGGTCGAGGCTGTGCTTGTAGTGGTGCATCAAGTCCAGCCATTGCGCGGAACCGACTCGGAAGAGGCGCGTTAGGCTCCTCAGTATACTCTGGCAAAGGCAGAAAGCCACCGTTGCTGTCCGAGCTGACACGTGCTTGCGTTCGCTCTTCGAGTGTCTGGAAGCGATGCCGTTGAGCGTTCGATGCGGCCCGCTGCAACGACGCCTGTGATCGTGGTGCTCCATTCTGAAACGGCTCCTCGAACGTCTCACCGGCAAGAGATTCACCAGCTTCGCCGTTCTCGGGCAAGTCAGGAAGGGATTGCCCAGCATCAGATCGTAGTGACAATACTGAGCCAGGTCTGCGTGGCTGCTGCGAGCCGGGCGCGGTGGATCGAGAGCCACCGCGAGAAGAAGCGGATGACAGCGCAGCCCTCCCAAGAGTCACCGGCCGCTGACTCAACCCGCCGCCCTTGCTCTGATTGACAGTCCGTCTCCTCACCAGAGCCACCTCATCTGCCACGTCGAACTCAGCCTCCTCGAGCGTTTGTGGAGGACTCTTGCCGAGCGTGAGCGAGAACGTCTGACCCGGCTGTCCCGTGAACTGCGGATCGAAGTCGAAGAGGATGATCCTACCACCCTCAATATCTTGCACAGACTCCTCCTCGAATTGATCCATTTCCACGACGCCTCCAGGACTCGTGACAATTAGTCGACCCTGGACTTGTGTCTGGTTGCTCAGTGGGGCTGGTAGACTTGCGTGCGAGTACACCCACTTGACCTCGCTAAAGGGGCAGCCGTAGCCTTCATCGAGTTCATGATCGATGCTGTGCGCTTCTACTACCGTCTCGCCCTCCTCTGCCTTGTGAGGTATTATGTACAGCCTAATCGTGCGATCATTCACGATCATCGCGATGGTGTCGCCGTGCTCGTCAATCGCTGGACAGGAGTTTATCGCTGCTCCCAGACCTCCACAAGTTGACAGGGGTGGCGAGATGACCACAGGGAAGTCAATGTTCCCGTACTGCATGTCTGTAGTGTTCAGTATGCCGAATGTATCGGCCACTCCATTCCATGCATACAATCGCTCATTACAAGTCGTGCGATTCTCGCGCATGAAGACTGCGTGACTGCTGTTGCGGATGTTCTCCGGATGCAGCAAGTCTGAGCACCAGGCCTCTTTGAGTTCGTCGTGAGTCGGTACATCGTGAGGTGACGATGCAAAGACTGGCACGTTGATGACGACTGTCGACGAGACATTGATGCGTGTGGTAGTGCCTAGCAGCGTCGAACCATCAGCTGAGAAGCCGAGCTTGTCCATCTTCTGCGATCGGACAGCTCTTCGGTCTGTTGGCAACGCATTCGAGCTCAGTGAGAATACTTCGACACCGCCCTCGTATGCCACTGCTAGCAGACCACCCATCGGTGCCAATGCAATAGTCGAAGTCGGGAAATCCAGCTTCACAGTTCTTGATCGTCGTAGCCTATGATGAGAGAGATCGTAGATGTTGACTGTATGCGAGTCTGCCAGGATGGCTAGTGTATTGCCGTCATCGACAATTTCGACCGCTAGAGGTCGCCTCTTCAGTGCGTAGTCTTGACTGATGCCGACCGGTAAGGCTGCGGTCTGCAGAACGAACAGTCGCGCGGAGTTGTACGCTGCGATCCTTCGACCGCCCGACGATAGGGAGAAGCCGAAAGCTTCGCCTTGAGGGAAGCCCGCACTCGCAGTCGCAGTATTCGATATGAGCTTGATGATGTGTATGCGTGGGCGATTGGGCTCGTCATCGGCCATGGACTGCCAACTATACCGCACTCGATCCTTATTGAACGGGATTTGCGTCGTGTTGTAGG